>PVKE010002896.1:0-77386 GCA_004027555.1 Craseonycteris thonglongyai
ACTGCGAGGGTGCAGGAGAACTCATGTCTCTAAGCTCTTGGGGATACTGGGTTATATCTGTCTCTAAGATGTTTGGAATAGGATGCAATAAAATGTGACATTGTTTTTATTTGTGAAAATTGCATAGTAAGGAGGTTGAATGTGTACTTCCCAGCTTACTAGCCATTTGTATTGCTTTATGAAACCACTGCTTTGTGTCCTCTTCCTGTTGTTGTGTTTATTGTTCGTGTTGTAATGATTTTAAAGATCTCTTCATATATGTGGGTTAGGAACCTTTTTATGATGCTGTGTGTGACTCCTTTATTTTCCTAGGTTATCATTTTTCTTTCAACATTGTTCACGATATATATTTTTTCTGCACAGAAGATATAAAATTTAAACTATGTAATAAGTTTTACCCGTCTTTTACTTCTAAAATTTAGGGCTCTTGTATGTTGTTTCTCTACCACAAGATTATTTACTATTGACTCATGTATTTTCTAGGAAGTTTAGGTTTGTATTTTCTGCTTTTTGACCCATACAGAAGTGTCAGTTATTGCTTAATCGTCTCTCCTATTAGCCCTAGCACATACTCAGTAGCTACTTCTGTTCTTCTGTCCCAGGCTCAGTCATTCATTCACGGGCTATAATCTTACTTAGAAAAGTAGCCCATCCCGATAATGTTAGAGTCACTGTGAATGATTTGTTATTGTGAGCACCTCTTGAACCAGAGCCATTGCTCCGGAGTTTATATTGTGCAGTGTACCAAGCAGAAAACCATTTGGGTGTCCTTTTTTATTTGGAAATGATGTATTCTCAGCCAGTGGCGATAGCAAACCTAAGCATCCCTGTTCCTAAATCCTTCTTGTTTTTAAACCACCCTCTAGAAACTCCTATGTCCGGCTCAGGCACCTGTGTACTAATACCTGGGTCCACAGCACAAACATCCCCATTGACAAGGAAGAAGAAAAGCCTGTGATGCTAAAGGTAAGTTCCAGAACTGGGGGCCCTCCCCCCAGCCTCCTGGTCCCTTGTGGAAGGGGCTCCTTTGAGGACAGATTGGGGGTCCTTCTGTCTAGAGGTATATCAAGTACTACTTGGTTTCCCCAATCTTTGTTAGTTCTTTATTTTTCTGTGTGCCTAAATATGCACTTTGATTTCTTGACATTTGGTTTCTCTCTCTGAAGCCCACGCCTCCTTCCCTGCCTGTCCCAGGATCACAGAACCTAACAACACACACAGAGGGGCTTTTCTTTTTTAAAACAGAATGATACTCTCACATAATTTTTTTTTTTTTGGTGATGGAGAAATTATTGGACTTTTTCTTCTATTATGAACATTTTTAGGTATATAGAAAAGTTGAAAGAATGATACAGTCACTCCTTATCATACTGTCACTTAGAGTCAAGAATTACCATTTTGCCCATTTGCTTTTCCCTGTGTATGAACACGTGCCCCATGTCCTGCCTTGCTGTTCGCACAATACCCTTGTCCAGCTGTAACGACTATTAATGATTCAGGGGTCCTTCCTTCTGGATGTTTCCCTGTATCAGGTTGATTTTAATGGCAAGAGAGTGGTGAGCTCTCTAGATCTCCCGGTGCCCTCTAGATGCCGTGTGCGATGTCTTCCCCTCTCGGTCCCAGCACCTGTCCCACAGTGGCTGCCTTGCCTTTCAGATTGGCACCTCTCCTGTGAAGGAGGACAAGGAAGCCTTTGCCATTGTCCCCGTTTCTCCTGCGGAAGTTCGCGACCTGGACTTCGCCAACGACGCCAGCAAGGTGCTGGGCTCCATAGCCGGGAAGCTGGAGAAAGGCACCATCACCCAGAATGAAAGGAGGTGAGGGCTTCCTACGTGACAAAGACACGCTCTGCTCACCCCTGCGGGTGTTCCAGCAGAGAAAGGGAGAGAGAAAGAGGAGAGAGAAAGCTCAGAGCAGCTGGGTGTCTGGCCACTTACAGGGGGATTAGTTTGTGCTTTTCCAGAAGTAGTTTCCTTTGCATTCACTTTTTTCTGCAGTTGTAAAGATTTCTCTCTTTCTCTGTGTCCAGCTCCCTCACTAAATGTCAGGGGCCCAGCTGACACTGAGATATTATCTGGCGGCTAATAACTGTGAAGGGCTAGTCCTTCTGTGGACAGCACTGTGCTGTCCGCTTAGTCTCGGGCCTCAGGTGCCAGTCACGAGGACAGTGGGAAGAACAGTGTGTAGCTGATGCGTCAGGCCTGTGCGGCTTCCAAGCTGGAGCTTCTGGCCCATGGGACCTTGACCATGCATCCCATCCCTCACAGCTTCTTTTCCCATTAAGGTCAGTCACCAAGCTGCTGGAAGACTTGGTTTACTTTGTCACCGGTGGGACAAACTCTGGGCAGGATGTGCTGGAAGTGGTATTCTCCAAGCCCAACCGAGAACGGCAGAAGCTGATGAGAGAGCAGAACATCCTCAAGCAGGTCAGTGACCCGTGACAGGTTGGGTCGGCTGGGTCAGAAATGAGTAGCAACGCCGCTCTTAGAGAGGGGTGTGGACCGTTCTCTGTATCAACTGACTTGTTTAAAAACAACAATACGCTTTATTTTTTTGGAGCAGTTTGAAGTTCCCAGCAGCCTCCCTCACTAACAACACCCTCCCACCCCCCAGAGTGATACGTTTGTTCCGGTCAGTGAACCCACACTGACACACCATTATCACCCAGGATCCACAGTCTACATCAGGGTTTACCCCTGACATTGTGCACTGTACAAGTTTTGACACATATATAATGACACGTATCCACCATTACAGTGTCATACCAGGTGGTTTCACTCCCTAAAGTCCTCTGGTCTCTACCTGTTGTCCCTCCCGCCCTACCCCCTGGACAGCCACTGACCCTTTGACTGTCTCATAGCTTTGCCTTTTCCAGAAGGTCATAGAGTTGGGATCCGACGGCGTGCAGCCTTTCTAGGTTGGCTTCTTTCACTTAGCAACATGCATTTACGGCTCCTGTGTGTCTGCACAGCTCCGTAGCTCAGTTCAGTTGAAATCACACTTGTTGAGAGTTCACCTGTTAGGAGCTCCAAGAAGAAGAGTTTGGTTGATCACTTTTTATCTTCCTCAAAAATAACATCAAGGGCTCTGCATCCTTTCGGTTATTTTGTATGTCTGGGAAATCTAGAGTCTGGGTAAACTCAGCCCGTGTAGGTTTGTTTCTATTTGTTTGTTTGTTTTAAGGTTTATTTTATTGTTTTTGACAGAGAGACAGACAGAGAGAAGGGGCCCAGAGCATTCTCCATAGTTGTACGTCATCGGTTTTCAATATGGTTTCATTCCATTCAGAGTGGGTAGGGGCTGTGCAGATCGGGAACTGGGCTGGGGGTCTCCCTCATGGGTCCACACGGGCCAGGGTCAGGACTCGATCCTCAGTCCCCAGGGCTGCAAAGTGAGTGCTTAACCCACTGAGCCATCCCGGCTTCCCTAGGGATGCATGTAGGTTCTAGGGGACCTGTTGATACTGGAACCAACCTTCAAAGGGGGACAGAGCCAAGAAACTAAAGAAAAAGGCTAACAGTTCCCAAGTCAATGAGTTTTTAAAGGGAACTTTGGACAGGAGGAGAGTCTTGGGCAGATCCTGCCTTGGAAAGAGTGTGGAGACATGATCTATACAAGGCTGTCCAGAAAGTATCCAGCCATGTAACCATTCTCACTATATTGACAATGGCTGGATACTTTCCGGACAGCCCTCACATATCCAGCCTCCAGGAACACAGGTCACTTGTAGCTGAGTGGCACGTGCTTGTTAAGGACTGCACGTCCCAAAGCGGTAAACAAACTAAATGGGCCTTCTTGTCTGCATGAGAACATGCCTTTGACGTGACCCAGGCTCACCCACCCCGTCCTGGGATGGGCCTGTGGTCGCCAAGAGCAACTTCTTAAGATGACGTTGGTCACCAAGAGCGCTGCAAACCCTTTTGCCTAACAAGACCCCCGTAAATCATCACAAAATCTTCCCATGATGAATGCGTAATGCTTCATAAGAAATATATAGATGGTGGTACCTGGTATGAAGTTAAATCATCAGGTGTGAGGTCGAGTTAGAGGTAAGAAAGTGAAATATCTAGGGTAGACAAAGCACGCTGAAACACACCACAGATGTAGTTCCCCATGGCTGTTGGAAACTGGGCCTCAAGCTCGGGTTAGAACCTCCTGACCACACAGAAGCCACAAGGAGAGCCCTGGTTATGAGTCCCCCGGCTCTCCCCTTGAACTTGAGACGTGTCCATCTGTGACAGACAAAATGTATTCACGCTCCGTCATGTTTCAGTGAGGATTTGCAGTCCAAGAGTAGATCCCGTCCACCTGCGGTGTCATGCAGTGCCTCCCCACTTAGGGTCTGTGCTCATTTCCACGACACCAGTTCCGGAGGGGCCGGGACAGCCTGACACAATGGCAGGAGCCTTCAGTGAGCTCCATATGTACGCAGCTGACAGTTTACTCTCTGCTTTTGTCCGGCGACACCCTAGTGAGCTAGTATGACCTCCCACTGCGAGAACAGTGAAGGTCACCTTGACCGTGATGCTAGGCCACTAGGAAGTGATGACTGTGTGTGAGTGCAGCCTCAAAGCTCCCAATCCCACAGTGTGTGCCCTGAACCCTCCCTCCCAGTCAGATCCAGGCGGACAGAACCCAGGCCCTGCGGGTGGAGCGAACGCAGTTTTCAGGTTCCCGATGTGTTTGGAGAGACAGACAGCTCTGTGTACTCCAGCCGGCCTTGAGCTCTTGTGCTGTGACTTCCAGGCGGCGACAGTGTGCACTCTTTCTTTCCGCAAACAGATCTTCAAGTTGTTGCAGGCCCCCTTCACAGACTGTGGTGATGGCCCTATGTTGCGGCTGGAGGAGCTCGGAGACCAGCGGCACGCGCCCTTCAGACACATCTGCCGGCTCTGCTACCGGGTCCTCAGACACTCCCAGCAGGACTACAGGAAGAACCAGGTCCGGGCTCGGGATCGGCGGGGCGGGCTGGCGCCTGCCTCCCTGCATCCAGGCTCTCTCCTCGTGCCTTTGAACTGCCCCACGCACGTTGACTTAATGGCTAGACAGCAGCGTATCGTTAGGTTGGCTCTTAGAAAGGAAACAGGTTTTTTTTGCAAGCCCAGGAGGATGTGTTCCAGAGTCCTTACGAAAGATGCCTGTGAAATCCCTTCTGCAGCCACCGTGCAATGAGATTGCATTCTGTTTTTTTGACATTGGTATGACATTTATAGTGGGTTTTTTTGTTTTTTTATGACATATCCCCTAAGGAGCAGGGACATGACTGCATGCATTTATTTTATTATTATTATTATTAAGTTTATTGGGGTGACAGTTGATATTGATTACATTGTTTCCAGGTGTACAATTCTAAATGACATTGTCTATACATTGCATTATGTGCTCATCACCCAGAATCCACTCACTTTCCATCACCATATGTTTGATTCCCCATCCCTACTCCCCCCACCCATCTCTCCCACCCACGCCCCCTTATCCTCAGGCAACCACTAAACTATTGACTGTGTCCATGAGTGACTGCATGCATTTATGTTGAACATAGAGTGGAATCTTTTCTTCCCGCCTCTTCCATTTCCTCCATCTCTGCTGGTAACTTCTCTGTTTGGTTGTAGCTCACGTGTTATGACATTCTAAGTCATCGTCTATGTCATGACACCATTTTTCCCATGTAATAAGCGTACTGATGTCTTTGGAGCTTCCAGATTCTTTGAGATTGTTCCCCAGGGGACACTGGGCAATGTCTGGAGACTCTCTTGAGTGTCACAACTGACATCTGGTGGGTAGCAGCCAGGGGTGCGATTATAAACACCCAGCAATGCACAGGATACCCCCTACAACAAAAAAACTGCCCAGCCCAGAGTCAGTGGTGCTGAGGTTGGGAAACCCTTTGCTACAGAACGTGCAGTCGTCCCCCTTTATCTGTGGGGACACACTCCAAGACCCCCATTGGATGCCTAAAGCCACGGATCGTACCGAACCCTACCTGCACTCTGTTTTTCTTATACCTACATGCTGGTGATAAAGTTTACTTTATAAAGGAGGCCCAGTGAGGGATTAACAACACTGACTAATAAAGCAGAGGCAGTGAGGCATAGTTAAACCCACTGGCATTAGGAATCATATGCCAGAGGTGGGAAACAGTTTTTGACCTTTTAGGAAAACGAGCCACAGCACCCAAACTTACGGCGTGCATTTAATAGACGGCCCATCTGCAAACACGGGACCTTTTGTGAAGCGTGTTTGTGTGGCCAGCTGAGGGCACGTGCGTGGCTGCTGCCTTGTGACGGCTGTGGGCAATTGTGCCCCGGGGATGCCCCTCAGGGGGCGCCTGGGGGGCGGTATATGCTGCCGCTCCCCTTCTTTCCTGTGCCCCACTCTGACCTCCCGTCTCTCCCTGGCAGGAGTACATAGCCAAGCAGTTTGGCTTCATGCAGAAGCAGATCGGCTACGACGTGCTGGCGGAGGACACCATCACAGCGCTCCTGCACAACAACCGCAAGCTGCTGGAGAAGCACATCACCGCCGCCGAGATTGACACCTTCGTCAGCCTGGTGCGGAAGAACCGCGAGCCCAGGTAAGGAGGCACTGCAGCCGGCAGGCCGGCCTACCTGCCAGCAGGGGGCGCTGCGCCGACCACGCGCTTTGCCCAGGCGCTGCTTTGTTTGCCGAGAACCTGTTTGGACCCGGCAGGTGTCCCCAGTGGGCCTTTGATGAGTGGGTGCCTGGCCCCAGCCCCTGCAAACCCATGTGCTGAACCAAGAAAGAGCACGGTAGTGGAGAGGACCCTTGGGCAGACCCTAGCGCTACCAGCTGGCCGACCTTGGGTTTCCCCCTGAGCTTGAATCTCCTCATCTGCCACCATAAATGGGTAGTTGTGAAATCTAAACAAGGCTAAGTGCATGAGGTGCCCGGCACCGAGGAGAGGCACATGTAAATGACAGTTACTATTGTCCCCTCTTGTACTTTTTGCACCCTCAATTATCAGAAAACCCAGCCCAAATACTATTATTATAGTAGAATCTTTTGCAAACTTAGTTGTCACGTGAGGCGTTCTTATTATGTATTATTATTGTATGTTTTTTTAATTAAAAAGAATTTTTTTGAGAGAGGGAGAGAGAGGAGGGGGAGGGCCCAGAGCAGTCTCCATAGTTGCACATCATTACTTGTGACATAGTTTCATTCCACACAGATGGATGTGGGTCCACATGGGACAGGAATCAAACCAGGGACCTCCGGCGTGGGAGGCGAGAATCTTTGCCTCTGAGCCATCCTGGCGGTTACCAGTTGCACTATACAGTTCAGCATGTGGGTTTGCGTGGGCCAGGGCTGGGAATTGAACCCTGGATCTCATGATTGCGAGGCAAATGCTCAACTACTGAGCTACCCCAGCGTCTCTGTGCACTATTAGAGAGAGAGAATTCCATCATTTCTGTCGCAGTCACACAGATCTCCCCCTCCTCTACTCACTTCCCTCTTTTCTTCTCGTCCATGTCCACCCCATTTCATACAAAGTGGGAAATAGTTTGCGATGTGGGTGGCACACACACACACGGTCACACTAGTGAGCTGATGGCATTGTCATCATGATCACTGCTCCCAGCCATGAAAGCATTTTACGAAGCATTCTCATGTGCTATCGAGCCAGCTAAGTAAGCGCTTTACAGGAGTCACCTCATTGCATCCCTGAGGTCACACGCTGTTCATTTCCGCAGACGAGAAGGCTGCAGCATGCTGAGATTCAGTATGTCCCTCAAATAAAGGCACAGATCAGAATGCAGCGAGTAGGAGCAGACCTGGGGTTCCCGCGCAAGCAGACAGACCCCAGGGCCAGCCCCCCAGCCCCCGGGTTCCCCTGCATCTCCACAGGCCCATGGAGTGCTCTTTCCAGTCTTGTTCCTTCTTGGCATTTTTGCTTCAACGCCTCTTTGTGTTTCCTCATTTGCTCCCTTCTTCTCTCTCGTGACCGGCGCCAAAACCCAAAGTGTCAACTCCTCTGTTAAAGGCACGTTGGCTCTGTCCATGTAAGGAAGGGTCAGCCTCCACTGCATCTACAGACCTTGTTGTCCGGTTTCTCTTTCTCGATAGGTTCTTAGATTACCTGTCTGACCTGTGTGTGTCCATGAACAAGTCAATTCCGGTGACCCAGGAGCTGATCTGTAAGGCCGTGCTGAACACAGCCAACGCTGACATCCTGATCGAGACCAAGTGAGTGGCGGCCAGGGGGAGGTTTTGGGTGAAGGGAACAAAGGCACTCATGTGGCGACACTGTGGTCCAGGGGGTTAAACCTAACCTCTCGATGTCCTCGGATTCAGCCGGGTGTCGGGTCAGCTGGCAATTGATCTTCCTTTTGCAGAGGCATCGGCGAGGGGCACAGCATTAGCTCTGGCATGGCCTCCTCCACCCGAGCTGTCACTTGGCACGCTGGTCAACAAGTAACGGGGACCCACCTGGGAGCATTTGCACACACCTGCTTGAATTTTAAGAGTTCAGCGTTGTCTAAGTGTGACCCAGACATACTCCATTTTCAAGGCTGCAATTCCATGTTGATATTAGTGTTAGGAAGAGCTTTTTAAATGATCACTACCTCAAAAGTATTTATTGGCCTTTGGAAGTTTTGGCTAATACAGCAAACTCTCTGTTAACCGGAACTCAACCCACAGATGCACGCCACCATCTATCCGCCATCTACCAATCCCCATGGGTGCCAGTTAGCTGAGAGTCTACTGTAATAGTGATTCATTTTTAGGAAGGGGACAGTTTTCCTGAGAAGTATAATGCCTATAACATAGATGATCATCTTTTTTTTTTTTTAAGCTAAAAACTAAATTATGCCCTAAAGTGGCGATTTTTTTTTTTTCTTATGCATAACTTAATGTTGGGTTTGGACTAATGCAGGGTTTCTTGACCTTGGCATTTTGACGTCTGAGGCCAAATAATTCTTTGTCTTGGGGATAGTCCTGTGTGATATAGGGGGCTTACAATGACTTGTACCCCCTGTGAGTCTAGTAACACCATCTCCCACACCCTGAAGACAGATAAAATGTCTGCAGATGTTGCGAATGTTTTAGAACCACTAGGTTAAAATACATGAAGAGGTTAATGTTTGGCTTTTCTGTGGTTCTGTCACTGGGAGCAACAAAACGGCTTTCTGGGTTTTGATGCTGAAAGTGAAGCTCGCTTTCTGTCCGTGGCTGAGACTGGCATGGATTTCAGGACAAACAAATTCTCCCTCCTTGTTTTATTTTCCAGGTTGGTTCTTTCTCGTTTTGAATTTGAAGGTGTTTCTACTGGAGAGAATGCACTGGAGGCCGGGGAAGACGAGGAAGAGGTGTGGCTGTTCTGGAGGGATAGCAGCAAAGAGATTCGCAGCAAGAGCGTCAGGGAACTGGCCCAGGACGCGAAGGAGGGTCAGAAGGAGGACCGTGACGTCCTCAGCTACTACCGGTGAGGCCGCCGGGCAGGGCTCCTCACGGGCCGTTCCCAGAGAGTAGCATCTGGAAATCGGCTGCTTGTTTACTGATCACTCCAAGGGGTTGCATGGTGCCGTCTGACGGTCTAGCAGAGACAGACACGTGGTCTGATGTGATGTGAGGTGCGGGGTTGGTTTAGTGTAAGATTTCAGTGATATGTAAATGATCCGTTGATGTCTGGGTGCGGCCAGGCCAAAAGAAGGATGTGAGCTTGTGTCGGCCCCGAGTTGCAGATTGTCCTCAGACAGCCTGACACACGTGCATGTATTTTCTCATAGTTAATGAGTCAGGCTGTGGGGTCACACTGCGTGGGTTCCAATCCTGACCTCTCTCTACTCATTAGCTTTTTTACTTCAGTCCAGTTCTATCAACAGGTTTCTCTAGGCCCCAGTTTCTTTGTCTGCAAAATAGAGACAGTCGTCGCATAGAACTTGAGCAGAGAGAGCTGGGGAAAGTGTGTTCGTGTGTACAGTTTACCTGTCTGTCTCTGTCTATACACTCACATCTATTTCTATGTCAGTCTGTACAAACATAACAAAAACCTGGAGTTCATACCGGTACTTCCGATTCCATTCCAACATCGCAGGGTTATTCCAGAATCAAAAGTCCTTTCTCCACCAGTGCGAAACCTGACTGGCGTGTTCCCTATGTGTTTATCTGTGTGCTCAGTCTCCGCCTCTTCCTGTCACCTCTTCCATCCCCTTGTCTCTTGGGTGCCAGCTCTGTTGCCACCTCAAGGCAAGGGGGGATGGGCAGGCAAAGAAGGGAAGAGAACTCACAGATACCTTTTAAAGAGCAAGGAACAGGGAAGGGAAGATGGAAGAGTGCTCACAGCATTTTTCTAAACAAGTGAACAGAACTCTGCAGTTACTGTGCCCCGTTACCTACTGTATTCTCTTCTCTCCATTCATACGTGTGGTGTGTTCCCTTCCACAGTGTCTGTGCATGTGTGCATTTTACTTCATTCGATTGCATTCATAAAGAATACACAGTATTTCCTCTGTTCTTAAAAGTTTTCTATGAATGGGACCAGACTCGGTAAGTTCTGTTCTGACACCTACCTGGTTTATTCAGGATCGTCTCTGAAATGTCTTCCTGTTAATGGAGGCTGATCCTTTTCTGTTCATTGGGACTGCCAAAGGGGCATTCCATTTTAGGAGCGTGCCACATTTTCATTGCTCTTTGGAAGTCAGTGCATGCCACAGTTTTCGTTTCTCATGTCAGGGCCCATCCCCGTTCACATGTGTGCCTATGCGTAAGAGTTTCCATTTCACACCAGGCATGGAATGCTGGGATTGGAGGGTGTGTGTGTTGTAAACTTCTCTTAGCAACCCTGAGTGGGCTATTTTGGTGCACATTCTCACAGGTTGCAAATGAGAGCTTCTGCTTCTCTTTGTTAACTCTGAGTATCAGAATGCCTTTTTAATCTTTGTTCATCTTAGGAGTGTGAGAGAGAATCCTATTTTAATTTGCATTTCACTGATATCTAGTGAGGATGAGACTGTTTTCAGCTCTTGGCTATTGGCAACAAATAGGGCGTAAAGGTCAGAAGCCAATATCCGCCACTGTGGAAGCTGTGTTTTGTTCTTTCACATTACAAGTACATTTCCTTGTTTAATGCTTGACTATGAACTTTCTTCGGAGAATGAGGAAGGAATAGCACCAGGACTGGTCAAGTTCGAAAGCTAACAAAGGTCACATGTGATAGGGTAAGAAAGACTTCAAAATACCTTTTGAGGAACCTTTACTTTTTATACTGCCTTATTCACGTGTGTGTAAAGGTCAGAGACCAGACTTACAGGAGATGAGATCCTAACAGTATTACGAACTTTCTTATGACACTCAAGACAGGCAGTATCATTTATGTTTCCTGCGTGGCCTGTGATGTACTTGCATAAAAACACAGCTGAAGTAAGAGACGACCAATTTCAGCCAAACATTATTTTCTTGTGTAGTTAGTCAGATAAACAAGGGTAACTTCGGAACAAGCAGTCACACAATTTCCCCAGCACAGCAGGGTAGACACATGTGCAACTGCTGACCCGGCTTGTCCTAGCCCTTTCTCCACTTGGCACAAAAGCTGGAGTTTGATGAACGAGAGCAATAAGGGGCGTATAAGTTGTGTACGATTCAGTGGCCAGGGGTCCCTGTTGTGCAAGGCGTGGGAGGCTTGGCCTGTCCCACATGCCATTCATCCTCGGTGACTTGGGGACATGAATGAGTGTCTTGTGGCTCCTTTCCCGCAGGTATCAGCTGAACCTCTTTGCCAGGATGTGTCTGGATCGCCAGTACCTGGCCATCAACGAGATCTCCGGGCAGCTGGACGTGGACCTCATTCTGCGCTGCATGTCCGACGAGAACCTGCCCTACGACCTCCGGGCGTCCTTCTGCCGCCTCATGCTTCACATGCACGTGGACCGAGACCCCCAGGAGCAAGTGACCCCCGTGAAGTATGCCCGCCTGTGGTCGGAGATCCCCTCCGAGATTGCCATCGATGAGTGAGTCTGCGCCTTCTCCTTGTCCCTGTCGAGACTACCTGTCGCTCGGACCCTCTGGGTTATGGGTGGCAGCAGACACACCACTGTGGTCAGGTCAAGTAGAGTGATAGATGAAAGAGAAGGTTTTCATTCTTCACGCTTCACGTAAAGATTATGGCTTTCAAGAATGGAAAAGATGACACAATTACATTTTTTTATGAGGGGGAACCCCAAAACAACACAAATGTATGTATAAAAAATTGTGTATCTATTCTTACACAGTTAAACTTCAGCCACCATCAGAGTCCTCTTCGTTTGATGCAATACAGCTATTGATATGTTTTTTCACTGCTGGAAACAGTTTTTCAACTCGTCTGATGCCTTTTAGTGATTCTGCCGTTTTTTTTGTTTCACCTCTTCCATCCACATCTGCAAAACGTTTTCCTTTGAGGACTTTTCATCCGGGGAAACAAAAATAAAGTCACTCGGGGCGAAATCCAGTGAATAAGGAGGGTGGGGTATGGGGTCGTGCTGTTATTGGTCAAAAAACTGCTGAACACTCAGCGGGATGCGGGCAGGTGCGTCGTTATGCTGCACATTGTTCCTGTAAATCACCCATCATAAAACAGGCAAACGCTTTAAAAGAGTTTCCACAGAACATTCACTAAAGCTGAAAACCCAGCCTCTCACACCAGCGGGTACACGGATGCAGATGGGGTCTCAGATTGCTTACTTAGCCAGGAAGCCTGTCCTACAAGGGGCCCGTCTGTCCTCCAGAAGATAACTCTGATTTTGGGGGCGGGTCCCCTCTTATACATATTGTTTATCTCTTTTATACAACAAATATTTGTCTACTGGGTGCCAAGATCAAGGAATGTATAGGTGGACAAACTAGAACACTATCTGTATGCTGACAGGGAAAGAGATTAACAAACAAAGACAAATGACGAACATAGCCCAGGGCTGTCCGGAAAGTATCCAGCCATGTAACGGTTCTCATTATATTGACAGTGGCTGGATTTTTTCTGGACAGCCCTGGTATATCTTGGTGACATATGCTAAGAAGGAAACAAAGTAGGGCTGGGACTGGGGATGGGAAGTGTGGGGGTGTCAACTTTGGAAGCTGAGCAGCTGGGAAAACCTTGAAACCTAACATCCTTTTCTCTCTTCTTCCCTTTTAGCTATGACAGTAGCGGAACTTCCAAAGATGAAATTAAGGAGCGGTTTGCTCAGACCATGGAATTTGTGGAGGAGTATTTACGAGACGTGGTTTGTCAGAGGTTTCCTTTCTCTGACAAGGAGAAAAATAAGCTTACGTTTGAGGTGACTCCTGATGAAATGATCTCTGTGTTTTCTCTGCTTTCCATTGGTCTTTTTTTTTCCCCCAATGAGGTAACTAGCACATATTTCATTGTGTGGCGATTTTTATCACGGCAGTCTGGTTTTGTAGTAAAGCAGAATTCAGCTCAGTTTTGCTGCGGAATGAAATAGAACTAATACGAGTCATTTGTGTCTCAGTAGTGATTCTGGTCTTAGGAGACACGTGCAGGGTGAGTTGCAGCGTGTAAAGTCAGGGAAGATTACGTGTCCCCTGTGCATTATTATATGAAAAATGACAGGAGAGAAGCAGACTGCTTGGGGTCCATCACTGATTAGTCCTTGGAGGGACATAAATGCTCATTACCTTTGCGTTAAAGTGTTTCACTTGTCCCTTGGAGTTCTCTCTCTGAGGGTCACAGTGTTGACACGTGTACCCTTGGCCTTGCCCTATATTATCTGTTTTTGACAGAGAGAGATACAGAGACAGACAGAGAAGGGGGAGGGCCCAGAATAGTCTCCATAGTTGCACATCATTGGTTTTTCCACATAATTTCATTCCACAGGTGGAAGTGGGGCTACACAGGGCAGGAACTGGGCCAGGGTCTCGCTCTGGTGAGAACTGAACTGGGGGCACTCCCACTCGGGCTGGGGCCAGGATTTGATCCTCGGCCCATGGGGCTGCAAAGTGAGTGCTCAACCTGCTGAGCCATCCCAGCTTCTCCTGTATTATCTTTGAGAGGCAGCACAGACCAGATGATGAGGTCAGTTGTAATGAGCAAATTGTCGAAGCAGATCAGTAGCTTTGCAAGTTTCATTTCTTTTTCTTTCTTTTTTTCGCCTTATGGAGCAAGATGAAATTTGATTAGAAATTGGCAAGCAAAATACATTCTTTCTCTTACCATAAGAAAGTCTGGAATCAGTCATTTTATAAACTAGTCTACATAACATGGAATGGAAGGGTACAGCTTATTTAATCCTCTCTCTCTCTTTCTCTCCTTCCCTCCCTCCCTCTCTCTCCCTACCCCCACCTTTCCCCCACTCTGTTTTTAAATACATAGGTTGTAAATCTAGCTAGGAATCTCATATACTTTGGTTTCTACAACTTCTCTGACCTCCTGCGATTAACCAAAATCCTCCTGGCCATCTTGGACTGTGTGCACGTGACGACAATCTTCCCCATTAGCAAAGTGGCCAAAGGGGAAGAGAATAAAGGTAAGCACACCATGGAGAAGCTGGGGGACCTCTGACAGCGCCCACATGCCCAGGACAGGTGCCCTCCCAGCCTCTCCTGTCACGACTCTTGGGGTGGGTGGCGTGTCCTTTGTTCTTGATTTTTCACTGTGACCATTTCAAATAGAAAGAAAAGCTTGAGAGAATGGTACAGTCGACACCCATAGACCCATGACTTTGAGTCCGTGGTTATTAACACCTTTGCTGCATTTTCTTTATGTTTAAATGTGAGCCTGCGTGTATGTCCTGCTGAACCAGCTGAAAGTGACCTGGCAGCTTGAATGCTAATGATGCATGTCCTGTAGCTGTGGGTGATGTGTTCCGAAGGCCTCAGTGAACTGAAAGCCAAGCTTGTGTCCGGGTATCCTATTTCTGACTTGTGAACGGGAAAACCTGCCTTGATATATGTTTGCTTTTTTCCTCTGAGGTCAGAGTAGACACATATTATGTACTCACATATGGATTCGTGTTTAACTGGGTTCTCCAGCTAGAATAGAAATATACTGTGATGTACCTCCTACACTCTATGAGGACCTGTGCTCGGCCATTTCGCACACATTTTACCATCTAATCCTGTCACCAAGCGCCTTCATTCTCATTTTATTTTCTTTTTAAGATTTATTTTATTGTTTGAGGGAAGGAGAGAAAGGGAAGGCGGAGGGCCCAGAGCAGTCTCTGTAGTTGTACATCATTAGCTGTGACATGGTTTCATTCCACACAGGTGGATGTGGAGCTGCATGGGGCGGGAACAGAACTGGGGACCTCCCGCATGGGAGTTGAGAACCTTCACCGCTATCTCGACAGTTACCAGTTGCACCACAGTTCAGCATATGGTTTGCACAGGCCGGGGCTGGGATTCAATCCCTGCACCTTGCAGTTGCATGGCAAGTGCTCAACAGGTTGAGCTATCCTGGCTTCCTGATTCTCATTTTATAGACAACAAGACTGAGCCTCAGAGGTCACACCGTGTGCCCAAGACCAAGAGGCCGTTGGTAGCAGCTCCAGCTTTGTGCCTCGTTAACTCCTGCATCCCTAGGTCTCTGTACTTAATAGGTGACCGATGACATATGGCAGGTGAATTAATATATTAAAAAGGCTCCCTTGGGGATTTGAAAGCCCACACTGTTACCACTACTCCCTGAAGCCCCCAGTTTCTGATGGGCATTAACCTCTTCCAGCTCCTCGGGTCCTGAGGATGTATCGGGATAGGGACACGCTAAATGATGCTCCCCAGGATCCCGTGCCCCTTGCCAGGTGCCTCGGAGCTCTAGAGACACGGTCATGACCGAGGTCTGCCCTGGCCCCTCTAGGCAGTAACGTGATGCGGTCCATCCACGGTGTTGGGGAGCTGATGACCCAGGTGGTGCTGCGGGGAGGGGGCTTTCTGCCCGTGACCCCCATGGCGGCCGCCCCTGAAGGCAACGTGAAGCAGGCAGAGCCGGAGAAAGAGGACATCATGGTCATGGACACCAAGTTGAAGATCATCGAGATACTCCAGGTGAGCACCAGCCAGCGGTGGGGTCAGCGTGGGTGCCACAGGTGTGGTGCCATTTGGATGCAGTGTCGTCCTTGGCTTTCTGGGGAGACTGGCCCCCTTCACCCTTCTCCTGGCATCTCCCACCCCTTCCCTACATGCCTCTGTCTGTCCAGGCTGCCGGAACTTCCTATAGACGCCATAGCTTTCCACATCACTGGCCTCCATGTCCTCAGCAACACCGTTCCCTTTGCTTAGAACTCGCTCGTGCATGCTTCATGTGGCCCTGATGTTCCTGCTCCCTGCTCAGGACTCATTTCAGGTTCCGTGAACTCTGCAATGCCTGCTTCCTTCCCTCCTTCTTCCCTCCCTCCCTCCCTCCCTCCCTTCCTTCCTTCCACAAATACTTAGGAAAACTGATTCTGTGCCAGGTACTTTTAAGCATCCAACGGCCAACAAAAGAGATTAAATTCCTGCTTCTAAAGAACTTCCATTTTGGTAGGAGGCATAGACATGTTTTTAAAAAACGTGTACACTTGTTCGGCGATGATGAGTGCGGAGATGTTAAGGCAAAAGGCAGGGCCAGCGTGGTGTGACGGCCACCGGGGGCCGGGAACACCGTTTCTGACGGCTTGGCCGAGGAGGCCTCCGCAGTGACCAGAAACCTGCATGGGGTGTGGGAGTGAGCATGTGGGTGCTGGGAGAGTCTCTAGGGTGGAGGGAACAGAATAGGAATAAGCCCTCGGCAAGTTTAGGTGGGGAATAGGTTGGGTTCCAAGGGACTGGAGGGAGATGAATGGTCAGATTTGCTATAAAGAACCACAGAGGTCTGGGAGGCAGCTGGAGGGCAACTGTGGTGACAAGTAGGCTTTGTTGTAATATTTAAATATTTATTGAGAGAATATGTTGGGTTGGGGGTGCCCAGAGCAGTCTCCATAATATCATTAGTTGTGACATGGTTTCATTCCACACAAGTGGAGTGCAGGGCGGAAACCGAACTGGGGGCCTCCCGCATGGGAGGTGAGAGCCTTTGCTGCCATCCCAGCGGTTACCTGTTGCACCTCAGTTCAGCATGTGGGTTTGCACGGGCCAGGGCCGGGAGTCGAACCTTAGACCTCACAGTTGTGAGACAAGTGCTCAACTGCTGAGCTATCCCAGCATCCCTGTTGTGATTTTTTTTTAAATATTTTTATTTATTTGTTTTTATTTTTGACAGAGTGAGAGAGAGATACAGAAACAGAGACAGAGAGAGAACTGAACTGGGGGAGCTCCCAGTTCAGCACATGGTTCCGCGCGGGCCGGGGCCGGGATTCAATCCTCGGTCCCCGTCACTGCAAAGTGAGCGCTCAACCCACTAAGCCATCCCGGCTTCCCCTGTGATTATTTTTTAAGTTGGGAGATTATAATGAGCTTGTCTGCTGAATGGGAATGGTCAGGGAAAGCAGGAAAGCTTGATATAGAAGAGAAAAGATAACCACAGGAGCAACGTCCTGGGCAAGAGGCACTGAGAGCCCATCCCCTGTGGAGGGCATGGTCTCATGTAGGACCCTGCCCACCTCCCAGCCACCTGTGCTGTCTTCTGTCCACCATGAGGTCATTTTTCATCGGCAGCAATATGATTTGCTCCTCAGTGAAAAGAATGCTGTTACCACAGCTGTCTAATCCCACCCCCAGAACAAGCAGTGGAGAATTACAAATCTTTACAGACATAAGGATTTCTTCTTTGTTTTTTAAATTCTGAAATCCCATCTTATGGTACCTCTTGTTCAAAAGCATCGGTGGGACTCGTCAAAGTGATTCCTTTAAAGGTGACCAAGGAGGATTTAAGAAGAAACTGAGTGGAATTTATGCCCGACCAGAAGTAGGGAAGGCTTTCTTAGGCCACGGCTTGTGCACCTCCAGGGTGTCAGTGTTGTGGGTGGTGACCAGAAGCGACATGGTGTGAAAACATGGCTGCACCTGGCAGTCGACACGCTCTAGCGACCTGAGAGTCAGTGGTCGCTGAAGTCATTCAGCCACGCTTCACTGCCCCCTACCAGGCGCACGGCACTGAGCGGGGTGGTGAGAGGGGGGCACAGGTGATGGATGGGGGCTGTGTCCACAAGGCGTTTATAAGCTAAAGGGAAAATAAGGTGGGATGAAGCCATGTGTGTGAGCGTGGAACTAAAACCACGAAAAGAGTGTGTTGGGACACAGCGTGGCTCATGCAATCCCACTTAGGACCAGAGGCTTTGCCGATGAGGTGAGCCTGTCAGTGTGGACAAACTTTGTCGCACAGAAATGAGGAGGTGTTCTCAGGTGGATGGAGCGGGTTGCATCATGGCATGCGTTTCTCCTTGGTCAGGCCACATAGACGGTGTTGAAGGGAGCCTTTGAGACATGAGGTTGGAAAGGACGGTGGGATCATGCGCTGGAGAGATCGGGTGACTCGTGTGTTAGGACTTGATTCTGTGGTGAACCTTTGACAGTTTTTGAGTGAGGGGCTAAGCCAAGAATAAGCACGTAAACGTGGTTCTGTAGTGGCCAAGGCAGGAGGTAATGAGAGCGTGAGCAGGTATCGGTGACAAGGACAGACGCGTGAGAAGTGGCAGAGGTCCAGCCGACAGGATCGAGCCTTCGGCAAGGTCTGTGTATCAAAAAAGGAGGATTCAACTGTCCTGAGGTGGGTGGAGGGAGTTTGTACAGTTCTCGGTCTGAGCTTGAGACTCTGAGAAAAACCAAACTCGCCATGTCCACTCGTCAGGAGGAAATGGGGACTGAGAGCGTGGCGAGCAAGCCGAGGATTGGTCTCAGTCTGGAAGGAGGTAACTGAGTAAGGTCACCGCAGTGCAAGGCAGAGACGGGGAGAGAATGGAAGGGAGAATGTTGGCAAGGTCCTCAAGTCATGCCAGCTGCCTGACCTTTCCTTTTGGCTCTAGTCAGAGTCGTGGAAGTGACCCTGCGTTGGAGTCAAGGGCAAGGGCAATGGCAGCGGGAATGTAGATGAGGGAGCCCAAGGGCTTGTCTCTAAATCAAAGGAAACAGTCAAAAAGAAAAATACCATGCACCCAGCTAATTTTCAGTACTAAAAACGTACAATTTTCCCTGTGAAGTGTCTTAAATGAAATGCAGTCCCGAGCTGGTGTTCAGGTCTTGGGGACACACGGCCGTGTCTCGTGGAGCGGGTGGAGCGGACAGGGTGTGGTTCACTGGCAGTTGTTAGATTGATTGTGGGGATGCTGGAGCTCACCCGAGAAGTGGAGGTGCTTCCCCCCCGAAGTTTGTGTGTAAAGCGACTGATGGAACCAGAAGCGTTGGGCTCACATTAGTGCGGAGGGTAACAGCTGCAGCAGCCAGCAGGGGCCTGGGCGCGGGTCCCAGGGGGCATGCTCATGTAACTCTTCTGTTTTCATTTTCCACTTGAATCTTTAGTTTATTTTGAATGTGAGGCTGGACTATAGGATCTCCTGCCTCCTGTGCATATTTAAGCGGGAGTTTGACGAAAGCAATTCCCAGACTTCGGAGACGTCATCCGGAAGCAGCAGCCAAGAGGGGCCCAGCAATGTTCCAGGTCAGTGCCAGGGACTGTAGCCACCATGTGCGGCCTGGGTCTCCCCAAGAGCTGGGGTCCAGATGGTACGTTCTAGAAACAGGGTACAATGGGCATGTTTACGGAGATTATCGTACATTAGGACGAGATCCTCAGTTATCCTTTTTGGGCAGGGGAATGATTGATAGGGCCCAGACTCCTTCTGGGGCAGGTCCCATTTCCTTCCATCCTGGAGGGTCTTGGCCATAAGATGGCTGAGGGGTCAAGTGTGTGGTTACAAGAAATGCCCAACCCTCCCAAAAGTAACCCACAAAAACTCTGCTAACAGCTTCTCCTCCTGATAGTGTGTCTTCCCTGCCCAGGAAAGAGCAGTGAAGGATATGGGGAGGGTGGCAGAAAGAATAACCCCACCTATAGAGGGAGGAGGGCATCCCTGGGCCCTAACAAGGGATTGTGCAGGGTGAGGAAAACCAACAGGGGTGTGGACACCACACCCCAGAGCCACGGCCTGGTGTGATCTGAGTGGACCTGCTCAGAGCTATGCCGTAGATGATTCTGGAAGGCTTGAGGTTAGCCTGCAGGCAGGGGCAAGGCAGTCTGGGGGAGGCGTACCTAGCACGTTTTTCAGACTGTGCTGCCTCTGAGGTTCTGGTCTCTCCCTCCTCAGGTGCTCTTGACTTTGAACACATCGAGGAGCAGGCAGAAGGTATCTTTGGAGGAAGGCAAGTCCACTTTCATTCCTATTTTGTATGTGGTGGCCAAGACCGGGAAGGCTCCTATCCTCCAACCCTGACAGCAGTACCTTCACTGGGAAAGGCTCCATCTTTGGTGGTTAAGGCATCTTCCTGCTGCCTTTGTAACTCAGCTCAGGATGGTCTTAGCTGGCTCAGGGTGGGTGTGTTTCATGCCCAGGACAGAAGGGATTGAAGGAGGGGTCCCCAAAACACACACAGCTTACAAGATTTTTTAAATGGCGGGAAACAGGGTTATGAGAAAGAGGAGGGCCCACACAGGGCGAGGTTATCTAGGTCACGTATGCTAGTCTTCATCCCTGAGCTCTGTGGAACCCACACAGGAACACCCAGAACACGGGTCCTACTCTTTCATTGCCCCAAACATTAATGTACAGCCCCTTTTTTAAAAGATCTGCTAGCTTCATGTTGACTTAAAACATTATCATGGGATTCATGAAGAAGTGCAATAAACAAACACCCTTTCCACAGTTCTGACAGCATACACATGTGACCTGGTTACCTCTTGCTTGGTGACAAATTACCCCCCGGAAGCTTAACAGGCTAAACAACTGTCACTTTTATCAGCTCTCACAAGGCTGTGGGGTGACCAGGCTAACTAAGCTGCATGGGTCTTGTGTTGGCTGCTGCTGGGTCTACCATGTGACTGCGGTGAGCTGGGGACTGGGGCTGGCCTTTCCAACTCACTCCTTGGGGGCTGTCTGTAAGGCTGGGTCCTCTCTCTCGCACATGAATATTGGGGGCTTCGTGTTAGCCTGGTGACAGTCTCTGAGTGCCTTAAAGAAGTCACCCGAAGACAGGCCAACATGGTGCAAGTCCCAGTTAAGACTGCCTGCCTCATGTGGCTGGTGTCCTATTGGCCAAAGCAAGTCACATGACTGAGCCCGAGTATCAGCGTGGGAGGAGCCTGCATAAGGGCATACACACCGGAAGGGCCCGCTTTGTTGCAAGCCACTGTTATTGAGAGTCTACCTCAACATTCAATGCAAAACCTGTGACATTTGAATTATCAACGTTACTTACTGTATATAGATGTTTTTCTGAAACATGGGGTGTTTGGGGGTTCCACATAAAGACACTTCTGTGTGCTGCATTTTGGCTCAACTTTCCCGCCATTTTACTGACATAGAGTAGCAGTGAAACCTTCCTCACAGGTTCTGGGAGCACCGGCATGAGTATTTACACGTGAAGCCCTCAGCTTTTCTTGCTGCCAGGGACCACGAAGGTCTCACCATTTGATGTTCGACTATAAACAGTGCAGTTGCTGGCACAGTAGTTGGGGGGTCTGGTGTTCAGTTATGTGGTGACCTGCCACTTGATTCAGGACATGTTTATTCATATTTTAATTACATAAACAACACAGAGGTTGAGCTAACCCCTGGTGCCAGGCCGATCATCCAAGGTTTGAAGAGCGGGGACTTGCAGGGGTTTGAGGCGTTCCCCCCTCAGAGTGGGGTCTGCAGGTCTGAGGGGCTCACTGCCGGTTTGTGACAAGATCTGTACAGAACACGGGAGGAAGCAAGGTGACACGATTCTGACACCCAGGTGCATGGCCGCAGACCTGGGATGGACTCAAACACCAGTAGGCTACGACCTGGAACTAAAGACAACCGGTCCTTTAGAACAGACGGTGTGGGTAGACACCGAGTTATTATTATACAGCGCCTTAAATGCAAAATACACTACTAGCTCAGGAAAGGTGCTGCTGTGTGCTGTCCCCAAACCCAGACAAGGCCTCACAGAAGGGCCCCTAACTGAGGATGGGGTCACTGGGAAGGTCAGGACTTGGGTTGAAAATCTGACAGTTGTGACCTCTTCGTTGTCCCCTCACCTCACCTCACGATATAGTTAAAGATGAAACGAGATTGTGAAGTCACATGAGGTGTAGATGGCTGAGTTGGGAATTTGATGGGCCGGGCTGTGTCTGGGCCCAGGGGTGTATGAGGGATGGGTGTCCATGGCTCACCCGGCCTTTCCCTCCCTCACGCTCCCTCAGTGAGGAGAACACCCCCCTGGACTTGGACGACCACGGTGGCAGGACCTTCCTCCGCGTCCTGCTCCACTTGACGATGCACGACTACCCACCGCTGGTGTCGGGTGCCCTGCAGCTCCTGTTCCGGCACTTCAGCCAGAGGCAGGAGGTGCTGCAGGCCTTCAAACAGGTAGGCGAGGTAGCTGCGTGCGTGTGTGCACGTGTGTGTGTATGTGTGTGTGTGTGTGTGTGTGTGTGTGTGTGTGTGTGTGTGTGTCATCTGTGCATGAAGCCGTCGGGTGCCACGAGCCATTGCATTTGTGCAGGTTCAGCTGCTTGTCACCAGCCAAGACGTCGACAACTACAAGCAGATCAAGCAGGACTTGGACCAGCTGCGGTCCATTGTGGAGAAGTCGGAGCTGTGGGTGTACAAAGGGCAGGGCCCGGACGAGGCCATGGATGGCGCATCTGGAGAAAATGAGCACAAGAAAGCAGAGGTGGGCCGAAACGCACCCAGCACCGCCCAAGGGGAGGGGTTGGCCCGTCACACCACAGGCACCTCCTCCTCAGCCTTAGATAAGGAGGCAGGGCAGAGGGCGGGGCCGTGTTCCCCAGAGGTCTGCTTGCTCAGTAGCCAGGGTCACAGCCACGCTCTCAGCAAGCAGGCTGCACCCACCTACTCCCTGCCAGGTCACCTTGGACGGTGGAGAAGAGACCGCGTGGTTGAGTCAATTAGACCAGGTTCCCCCCATGTGGGAAAGAACCTGCTTTCTACCCAGGGGCCTGGCCCACCCTCCTCTCCCACATCAGCCAAGTAGCTAACATTCACCAACAGGGAGTTGCACGTGAGCAGGTCAGTGATGGGCACGAACCCAGCACGACTCTGGGGAAAATACTGCAAGCCCCCCATTTTCTCGTAAAGGGTGCTGTGAACCCTAAAACATGGGCAGGCTCCCAACAGTTGTAGCGGCCACAGCCATGTTCGCTTTGGTTCCTAGGAGGGGAACAACAAGTCGCAGAAGCATGAGAGCACCAGCAGCTACAACTACAGGGTCGTCAAGGAGGTGAGTGCCCCCTGCCCCCATCCTTGTCCTCTGTTTGTTCTAGAAGGAGCTGCCGTCGGGGGTGCGCCAGTGGAAGGTGCTCACAGTAGCTATTTTTTTCCCCCATGTGATGTTGAACAGGGAGAATGTGGACCTTAGAGGTTACGTGCCCGGGTTTTAGTGTCAGATCTGAGTTCGAGTCCTGATCTGCCACTTCTTAGGTCCTCGGTTTCCTCACCTTTTAGAGCTGCACCGGTGTCTCTGCAGGTTTACAGTTGAAGGGTTCAGTGACGTACCTGTCAAGGATTTAGCTCAGTGCCTGCCACACAGTGTCCACCAGCGAGAGCTTGTCAGTCTCTAGACATCTCCACGTGGGGTGGGTCAGAGCCGGGAGATTGGAGCTTTGTTATTACCCCCAGAACAAACGCTCTGCCCGTCTTTGGCAGTGGATGCCCAGTGTCACCTTTGTAAGAGAGCTTTCTGAAAGCATCCCTAGTCGCTATTGAAGCCACAGTCCACTTCTCTGGAAGGACATGTCCTCAGCCGTATGTGGATTATTCAGTGTTATGATGCCATCAACAGGGACGTCATCGTATTGGATAAACTTCCCTAGTTTTAGGTCTTTCAATGTACAGTGGTCCCTTTTGCCACCCTGCCCACCACCACCCCCTGCCATCTTTCTCCAACTACGGTTCCTCGTTTTCCGAGGCTGGTTGATTTCTTTGCTTTTAAGACTCTTTTCCATCTTCACTGAGGCATAATTGACAAGATTGTAATAGTGTTTCCAAGTGTATAGCGTGAGGATCTGATATACCACAGACATTGTGAAATGACGGCAGTCAAGCTGATGACCACTTCCGTCACTTGCACAGCTTTTGGGAGTGGGGGGGGGGGTGTACAAGGTCTAAGCTCTGCTCTCAGCAGTTTTCAAGCACACAGCTTGGCACTGTGGTCACCATGTGGCACGTCATCCCTGAGTGTTGGTGACAGGGCACGAATGTCGGTTCTCCCCCCAGATCCTGATCCGGCTCAGCAAGCTGTGTGTGCAGGAGGGCGCCACGGTGAGGAAGAGCCGGAAGCAGCAGCAGCGGCTGCTGCGGAACATGAGCGCCCACGCGGTGGTGCTGGAGTTGCTACAGATCCCCTATGAAAAGGTGCGCATCCCCCCGCCCGGGCAGAGGGCGGGGGCCGCTGTCCCCGAACCCTCCTTCCCTTCGGATGTTGTTGGCGAAGAAATGTAGGGCCCTGCTAGTGTGCTGACATCTGGCCGAGTGTTTGGATCCTTCAGACACCGCTTTGCTCTGCGTCCTCTTTTCTGTTGGGAGAAGTTGTACATGGTCTCCCTTTTCTCGTATTAACGTTTGTCTCCGGTAGTGGCAGGATTAAGGAAGGTAGGAGAACGAGGCGTTGCATCTCTGTGGCCTGAAAGGGAACTTGCAAAAGGGTTCGCTCAAGCTTCCAAAACCCAGTGCGACCGTTGTGGTTTTCTCCTACTTGACCGATGAGGAAATGGGGAGGCTCAGGGGAGTTGAGAGTACAAGGTCAAGGACTTGGGCCGGCTAGTGACTGTCCGCAGACAGACTTCAGGTGAAGAGTCGCCACGCCCTGTGCTACATTCGTTACTTCGTTAGCTCCTTGACTCCTGGAGACGCCCAGATGAGATAAGTGGAACTACGAGGAGCCCATTGTAGACAGAGAGGTTCGGTGCCTGGCCTGGGTGACCCAGCTACACATCTGCTCAGCTGTGGAGCCTGGGCCTTGGATGGCTGCACCTGCCACCTTACTGGTAGCTCACCTTAGAGCTGCCCTGCACTGCAGGATGTTCCGTGCCTAGGCTTCCTTCTTAGTCACGGGGACCGTGTGAACCAGGTGACTCAGGCCTTTCGCCAGCCCCAGATAGAGTATAGGCTCCATCCCTCTAATAGGTCATGCTCCCTAACTTACTTGAAATTAGTATATGAGGAAGCCAGGGTAGCTCAGCAGGTTGAGCGCTTGCCTTGCAGCCATAAAGTCCAGGGATCAAATCCCGACCCCAGCCCCGGCCCGTGCAAACCCATAGGCTAAACTGTGGTGGAGAAGGTTCTCGCCGCCCATGCAGGAGGCCCCCAGTTTGGTTTCCACCCTGCGTGGCCCGTGTGGAATGAAACCATGTCACAGCTAATGATGCACAACTATGGAGACTGCTCTGGGCCCTCCCCCTACTCTCTGTCTGTCTCTCACCTTCTCTCAAATAATAAAATAAATCTTTTAAAAAAAAAGAAAAGAAAGTCATATAGCTGTGTGTGTGTGTCAGGGAACCGTGGCTGACGTTTGGACTAGAACCAGCGCACACCCTCACCTCACTGCCGGTGAAGATCTGAGCAGATGGGTTGCTGGCTATCACTTGGTCCCGTTAACAGCATCAGTTGCCTAAACAAGACAACTGCTCACTGCACAGCATTGATGCTTGCAGCTCGAAGGCAGAGCCTCGTGCCTGCGCGCACGTGGGTGTGTTGTTTGTTTTCAGATGCACACAGACATCCCAGTGTGTGAGAACAGCGGGGGATTCCTGCCAACAGATAGCCTCTAGTTATGCAGTGTTCTCAGAGCTCACCTGCTGTAAAGTCTGTTTCACACAACAAAGGCTGGTTCGTTTCCTTGAGCATCAGCAGCCTGCACGTGTAGCTGCAGAAGTGGAAGCATGCGGGACTGTGGGAGGTCACCACTGTCTACCAGCAGTGTCCTCTGTGTTTCCCAGAGCTCTGGTTTGCCCCGCTCCCTGATCGTGGGAGACAGATGTGATAACCGCTCTGTCCTCCTGGGACTTGCTATCAATGTCCTCTGTCATTCTCCTGTTTTTGTTTGATGGTCAAAGCCAGTAGCTCAGATCTGTCTGTCAGTCCTTGTTGACAGGTGACCGTGTCCTGTTTTCTCACAGGGCTGTTGGGTAGACCAGGGTAGGCAAAGTACAGACATGGCCGCCCCCCGGCCCCCACATGTATGTGTACAGTATGTGAGCTGTTCTGTTTTAGTGCTTGCAAAGTACCTGTATTTTTCTGGCTAAGAAGTTTCCTAACCCTAGTCACTACTATCTAAGCACTTGGCATGAATTTTCTCTTTTAATCTTTATAACAACCATATAGACGATGCGTTTTTGTTCTCTCCACTTTACAGAGGTGGAAACTGAGGCCCTGAAAGGTTAAGGAAGTTACCTAAGCTCACATAGCTAGTAAGGTGGAGATCTGGGGAAAGGGCCCAGCAGTGTGGTTTTGGGGTGTGCCTCCCTGACTTTACCCTCTCGGCCTCTGAAGTGGGGTGATGTGCATGAGCTGACTTAGGAAGACTGTTGTGGATACGAGGGACTATGTCCAACTTAGGAATTCTCATTCTGTTTCTACTCTCTTAAATGTTTGCTTGTTTAAAGTGAATCCAAATGGCCATAGGTGTTCTATCACTGTCTTATTGTGGGACAGTTGTCTCTTTACAGAGTATACTCATGTTTTTAATACATGAAATGAGAATCACAGAATCACTGTGTGAAACGCCCAAGGCAGATATTATCCCCATTTTTCAGATGGGAAAACTAAGTCTTCAGTTAAATGGTGCGCCTGAGGTGACAAGGAAGGGAGAGTAATGACAGGTGCATACGCTCTAACTTACAACCTGAAGAGGTTTCCTCTCTGCCATGTTATCTGTTGCTGGAAGTCAGCGCAGCCACAGGTTAGCAGCTTAAAAAAAAAGTGAACTGGGGAGATGTGGGCCCCCGGGTGATGAAGCTGTCAGCCTGTTCCCAGAACTAGAAATGGAACCTCAGAGGCTTTTTCGTAGCTTCCACTCTGCATCACCTTTTCCCCTGAATAAAGTCTCTTTGCTTCTGCCTAAGGCTGGTGGGGGAGAAGTCAGGAGAAGTCGGGGAGTTCCTGCTGCTTCTCAGTGTTCTTGCACAGTGGGCCCTCGGTCAGCGCCTCCGGGTGGGGGTAGTGGGTGGCGGGAGTGTCATGGAACCCGGTCTCCTGGCCTGCTGTGAGTTCACTCTCCTGTGGGCCACACTCATCTACCCTGCGGCTCTGGCTTCAACCCAGTTCCATCTGTCCCCTCCCACACAGGCCGAGGACACCAAGATGCAGGAGATCATGAGGCTGGCCCATGAGTTTCTGCAGAACTTCTGTGCAGGCAACCAGCAGAACCAGGCCCTGCTGCACAAGCACATCAACCTGTTCCTCAACCCGGGGGTAAGACCCGCTGGAAACCCATCGGGGAGCGGGGCGGTGCCCCCAGAGGGGCAGCTTGTTCCTGGCCATGGTGGCTGCTGGGACTTGTCACAACGCAGCCCTCATTCCCAGGGGAGGGCGTTTTGATGTACTCTCAGGAAGACATACATCTTCCCCCATCTTTTGAGGGGAGAGATGAGGGGAGGAAGGCACAGGTTGCTAGGGGCAAGATAACATATAGTTATAGATTTTAAAAATAATATTCCGGGGAAGCCAGGATGGCTCAGTGGGTTAAGAGCTCACTTTGCAGCGCCGGGGACTGAGGATCGAATCCCGGCCCCGCCCCGTGCGGAACCATGTGCTGGGCTGGGAGCTCCCCCAGTTCAGTTCTCTCTCTGTCTCTGTATCTCTCTCTCTCTCTCTCTCTCTCTCTCTCTCTCTCTCTCTCTCTGTCAAAAAACAATTAAAAATAAATAAATAAATAAATATTTAAAAATAATATTCCTCCTTATAAAAGATGAGAAAAGGTAATATTCCTTGTGACGTCAACCTTCAGATCTCTCTCCAGCCGGCACCCTCCCGAGGTCAGGCCTATGGTCTCCACGTTTGCACAACTACACCAACCACATCCATATATTATACAGCGTAGCTGCGTAGCATTTTAGTTGCTTAGCTGTGTTTGTAAAGAACACTGAATATGCATCATGCAGTTAAGGAAAAATAGGGGCACATGCTGCACATTGTTTTGCATTTTTGCTCTCACCTATCCCACCGTGTCTATCTTTGCAAGTCTTTCTCACTCGTTTGGATGGCTGCATGGCATTCTGCAGAATGGCTGTCACTCTTATAAAAAGCATCCTCATATGAGTGGACGATTACACGGTGCCTAATTTTTTGTTTTGTGAACAGTACTGTTAATACCAAGGCCACCTCTGTATATATTTGCACACATGCACCTGTTAGATTGTTAGAGCTTTGCAGAGAAAGGATGGCTGGATTGTAAGGTAATAGTCCCTCTTTGTCATGCTGAAAGAAAGGAAAGGCAAAAAACAGAAAGGTTAAAGCCCCTACCTCATACCGAACAAAAGAACTCGGTAAATCTGGGGTGAAGTAGAAAATGAAGCTTCTAGAAGATAACATGAAAATATCTTCATGACCTTGTGGAAAGAGATGTTTCTTACGTAGGATACAGAAAGCACTAATCATAAAGGAAAATATTGACAAATTGGACTTCTTTGGAAATGTCTGTTCATCAAATGATACAGTTAAGAGTGTCTGTCCAAAGGCAAGCCAGGGAGTAGGAGAACACATCTGCCCAATAAAGAACTTATATCCAGAACATATGTCAAACTCAGAAAAGTCAGTAAGGAAAAGCCAACCCACTTATTTGTTAAGCAATGAGCAAAAAACATTACAAGACATGCCATAATAGACCAGTAAGTGTGGCACCGTGCTCAGCATGGTTAAGTGCTCAGAGAAATGCAAATTAAGTAAGATATGGCTGACATTTAAAAAGATAGCGTTTTGGCAAAGATACAGAATAGCTGTAACACAGAATGTGAATTGTTAACATCTTCTGCAAACTATTTGGATGGGTCTTCTAACGCTGAACGCGTTTGAATTGCAGCCCAGCAATTCCCCTCTTGGGTATAAACCCAGCAGAAACGTGTACATTACATTTTCCAGAAGAACAGTGTCATGACTTAGTGGTTAAAACTGGATGCGGCCCCACGTGTCCATCAACAATAGAATAGATGAGCTCATTGTGGTTTAGTCATACAGTGAAATGTCCGTAGCGGTGACAAGGGACAAACCTACTGATACGTCACGGCATGGAAGGCGGCATTGCAGGTGTACTGTGAGGCAGAATGAGCCAGGTAGGAAAGAAGGTATGAGGTTCAAGAACAGGCAAAACGCATCCATGGTTGCAGACATCAAGATAGCAGTGACATGGGGGGTGAGGCACCCTTCCCGGCTGTTTTGTTTCTTTTTTTTTTTTAAGTTTATTTATTTTATTAATTTTTGACAGAGAGACAGAGAGAGAGAGACAGACAGACAGACATAACTGAACTGGGGGAGCTCCCAGTTCAGCACATGGTTCCGCATGGACCGGGGCCGGGATTCGATCCTCGGTCCCCGGCGCTGCAAAGTGAGCGCTTTACCCACTGAGCCATCCCGGCTTCCCCTGTTTTGTTTCTTAATCGGGGTGCACCATTCCCTTGGTGGTTTATTTAGCTGATCGCTAGTGATTTGCTTCCTCATCTGTGTGTTCATCATGTGTGCCGGCAAAGTTGGCTAAGAAAGAAGCAGTACAGAAACGAGAATGGGGAGGGAGACCCACATGGGCATAGGCTCTTCTCTCCTTGTGCGTTTTTGACGGACTTGTCTTTTTCCCCGTGGGCCACTCTGCCTGGCCTGACCCTGTGCTGTCCCCACACCCTCGCTTTCATGCCTGTAGATCCTAGAGGCAGTGACAATGCAGCACATCTTCATGAACAACTTCCAGCTGTGTAGTGAGATCAATGAGCGGGTCGTCCAGCACTTCGTCCACTGCATCGAGACCCATGGCCGAAACGTGCAGTACATCAAGTTCCTGCAGACAATCGTCAAGGCCGAGGGGAAGTTCATTAAAAAGTGCCAGGACATGGTCATGGCGGAGGTGACAGCTCTCTGTTTCTCTATGTCTTCCCCTGGTGGCTCAGAAAGTTGCAAAGTACTGCATCGTACCTGTGTGAGCCATAGGAAGGGGCAGATGTGAGTGTGCGTGTGTGCATGCACACGTGTGCACTCGTGTTTGTGAGTTTACACTGCAGATACAGTCACGAGCCCAATCTGATTTTTTTATAGCAGTACATCTATCCATTTTTAAGGATGTTTGGCTCAGATTCTAATGAGGGGGAGAAAAAACTGCCCAAGAGTAATGAACCAAAATACACTGGATGGAACCTAGTGAACTAAAAGCAGTCTTCCTTCTTGTGGGTTATGTGACTGCTTCTGTAATTACGTGCCTCGTGCACTAGCTAGAAAGATTGTTGCTTAGTGATTCACAAGAAGGAGCTGGTCAGTGGATTCATGGGAGCCACGTCCCCCGGGGTTCTCTGTGAGACATGGGCCACACCTGTGACCTCGGCTTTTACACGTACTCGGTCTAACCTTGCCACCTTTTGAAAAAATGAGAACTTGAGTACATCCACCTACTACTTGGCTTTATCATCCCATCTCCATATATGATTCCAGTGGAAGGCAGTATAATGTATTCAAGGTTCTGTCTGGACCTCGGATGCAGATGTCAGCTGTACTGTTTCCTGGCTGGTACTGACTTCTCCAACCACAAATGCCAAGGGGGCATTTGTGTAAACTGAGGGCACAACTGTGTGCACGCGAGGAGCTGATGTGCAAGTTAAATGAGATAAGGATGCCCGGGATGGCTCGCATTTATTGGGAGCCTACCATACTCCAGTTGCTGTCCTTGGCAATTCATCTAGTGTCATTTATTTACCCTACCTGACAGCACCCTGAGTTAGACATATCATATTTGTCTTCAGTTTAACAGACAAAGCTAAGGAACAAATGAGGTAATCCATCTAAAGGTAATCTCTGTGTCACTGTGTCTGGCATATCATTAGAGCTCATAAAAGCGAGCTGTTACTATGTAAACAATATCAAGCTTATTTATTTTGACTTCCGAACCATCCCTTCTGGGCTAAAATTGATTATTTTTAAGGAGGTTTATGCAAAGCTACAATTCTGAGTGACAAGTTATAAAGAGAAATGCCTCGACTTTTTGATGGGTGTTTGACAGGAAGACGTGTCTTAATTAGGAGTGGGTGGTTTGTTACTGTGAAGAGATGAGGCAGTGTACGAGAGTTGTAAAGAGGGATACTTTTAAAGCACAAAAAAAATAGAAAAACATTTTACTTAGGAGTATCACAGCTTACTATTAGGTTTGGAAATACGAGGGCAAGCTTGCAATGTCTATTTCCACGTGAAGCATGAACGCCGGTCTGCGTTCCCCCTCATAGTTTTTCTAGGACTATTTTGTGATATTTCTGTATTTGTGGATTAAAGTGACGCTGTTCAAGACTGCCGGCTGTTTAGGAATATAAACAAGTGGAATCTAGATGAGTTTAGCAGTACAGACTGGACTGGTTTGGGAAGGTAAATGCTAACAGAACCCCTTTCTCTGCACATAGCTTTTTTTTCCCCACACTGTCCCCACCCCTGCAAACTTGCCACACGAACAGGCCCTGTTCTTTTCGTAGCTGGTGAACTCGGGAGAGGACGTCCTCGTGTTCTACAATGACAGAGCCTCCTTCCAGACCCTCATCCAGATGATGCGGTCAGAGAGGGACCGCATGGATGAGAACAGCCCCCTCATGTACCACATCCACCTGGTCGAGCTCCTGGCCGTGTGCACGGAGGGCAAGAACGTCTACACCGAGATCAAGTGCAACTCACTGCTCCCACTGGACGACATCGTCCGAGTGGTGACCCACGAGGACTGCATCCCTGAGGTGAGCGTGTCTGCAGTAACCTCTGCCCTTCCCTGGTCCCTGCATGTGCCCGGTGTGGAGAGGGAGGGCTGTTCTGGGCCCTGCCGTTCATTTTGCTGTAAGAGTTTCATTGGCTGAAACGGCATTTTGTAGAACATGGATTTTTATGCAGAAGGGATGTGAAGGATGTTTAGTCTTTTCCTCTGTCCCCGTGAGGACAGTGGGGATGGTTGTGGGGCTTTGGCTCTGTGGTATTATTCATAATTCATTCACCCGAGGATTTGATCAAAATGAGCTTCTCAGAAATGAGATTTAAAGTGGGCAGGGATACAGTTCATCTGAATGTAAGACCTTGTCTATAAATGTATTCTTTAAAACAAAAGCTTGGATTGCAAAAATAATGAACAGCCCAAGATAGGTAGGAACTACAAGTAACCGAGAAGAAAATTAAAGTGATCTGGAATTTCACCATCCATAGTAAATACCTGTTAGGTTTTGGAACTGAGTTTTCCCAGGTTTTGTTTTTTGCCCAGTTCATATATATTGGTAGTATTATAATAACAACAACAGGGGAAGCCAGGATGGCTCAGCCAGTTAAGCACTTGCTTTGCAGCCCCAGGGACCAAAGATCAAATCCTGGCCCCAGCCTGTGTGGACCCATTTGCTGAACTGGGGTGAGCTTCCCATGCGGGAGACCCCCAGCCCAGTTCCCTCCCTGCTCGGCCCCCTTCCACCTGTGTGGAACGAAACCATGTTGAAAACTGATGATATACAGCTATGGAGACGGCTCTGGGCCCTTCCCCTTCTCTCTCTCTCTCTCTCTCTCCTCTCAAATAATAAAATAAGTCTAAAATAAAATAAAATTTTATAATGTTTTAAGAAAGTTTATGGATTTGTGTTGGGCCACATTCAAACCTGTCCTGGGCCACAGGTCGGGCACGCCTGCTACAGAGGATTGAGCTATGGAAGCTGGCAGAGGACATGGATGAGCATTTGTGCCATCCTGCTCACCATGGAGACAGGGCAGCTGACGAGTTGCATGCCTAGCAAGCAGGTGGGTTGCTCACAGAAGCCTGCTCCTGTCTTCCAGGTTAAAATCGCGTATATCAACTTCCTGAATCACTGCTATGTGGATACAGAGGTGGAAATGAAGGAGATTTACACCAGCAACCACATGTGGAAGCTGTTTGAGAATTTCCTGGTGGACATCTGCAGGGTAAGGAGGTGGGCTTACCGTGGGTGCATGTTGGGGCGTCCCATAGAGACATAGGAACACAGTCTCCCATTTCCAACTTGTTAATTTGTGACCTGCGGAGGCAGATGAGGTGGCTCTTACCTTTTCATGCATAGCATTTGTCTCTCGCCTCTACTCTTAGCTGGGAATGGAGTTTATTCAGCAAGCGTCGGGGAAGACAGGTTATTTCTGGCTTTCGTTTTGTCCTTCACAGGTTAGTTTGTGGGACGTATAACTAGAGTCGAATTTATAGTTTCCTGTTTCTTGACAATATGTCTCACCTTGAATGACCCATTCCTGAGCATGAGTGTCGGGTGTCAAGGATTCTGCAGAGCTTCCCTTTCCTTCCGTTGCTTTCCTGACCTGCAGGGGGGCTGGGCATCAAACGCTCTGGATTTTGTTCTGCACTGAGCTTAATATCACTTCTAAAGCCGGATTTCGGCCGTCTGTGGATTTAAAATGAAGTTGGTGGTGGTGGAGGTCAGGGAGGGGAAAAGCAACAGGTTTCTTCAGGGAATCGCTGTGAGCTGAATCCCAATTTCAGGAACATTGCGATGTTAAAAAGGAGGGGAGGGGAGGTGCATTTTAGAATCCTAGAAAGCATTATTTTCTGCCTGCCTGTACAGTTACCACTGTGACGCAAGGAATCTGCAAGGTGTTAGTGTCACAGACATATATATGCTTTTAATTTTCAAATTTCTTCTACTCTTTTAATCACATAAATTCTGGGGTTTTAGATTGGACTGGAAGTCCTGCTTTGTTACTTTAAATCAGGGTTAGGATAATTTTCATAAAGGGCCAGAGTGTACATCTGTTTGACTTTGTGGGCCACCTGGTCTCTGTCACAACTATTCACCTGTGCCCTGAAAAATGCGAAAACAGCCATGACAATATGTGCAAATGGGCATGGCTGTGTCCCAATAAAACTTTATTTATCAAAGCAACCTTCAGCCTTTCTGTGGCCGAACTGAGCATTAAATCAGAAATATTCTTAAGATCAGTTAGTCATCAGACTCTGAATGTTGTCCACCAGCACTGAGCTCAGATCATGGTAGTCAGTGAATAAAACTTAATTTTTTTTTTTGCTTTTTGCTTCATGATTTTTTTTTTACGCGTAGGCCCTTTTATATCTGAAATGATAGGACTACTGAATTGGGTAATCAAGTTTGATTTTTTTTAAAGTTCTCTCTAAACCTGCTCTTCGAAAGGTCTGAGCCGATTCTAAGCAGCAGGACTGAGTTCTGGGTACCAGTGAAATGGGAGGTGTGGCCCAAATGTGCAGTCACTCTGAGCCACCACCCTCCTGCCAACGGCATGCCTGCTGGTAAAGGTGTTGATGGAAGGGTGTGGGTGGTAGGTTTGGGGGAACCACTCGCTATGGGCCCCACTAACGGCCTTGATTCTCTTGATGATGTGGATGCGGGGACCATGGCCTTAGGCATGATAAATGGCTGAAACGGGAGGACGGTTTATGTTTGGAGGAAAATTCAGGCCGCTGTAGTGATGATGCCTCCTCCCGCCTTTGGGGGTTTGGATTCGCCACACACGGGTTGGAATTTGCGAGCCCTGGCTGTGTACAGCCCACACCCGTTTTAATGTTTTGTGAGTCTCTCCGCGATATCCAAGCTGACCCGGTTCTCTCTTTTCATGGTCTGTTTTGTTATTACTGCCGTATCTTCAGTGGAGAAATAATGGCCCGCATACCCCTGCCTCCCCTTGGCGAGGGGTGCGCTGCAGGAAGGGCCCCCGACGGCTTAGTTTCACAGCTGATGGGCTGGTGTGGGGGACTGTCTAAAGCTTCCGGTTGTCCTCCAGGCCTGTAACAACACGAGTGACCGCAAGCATGCCGACTCCATTTTGGAAAAGTACGTGACAGAGATTGTCATGAGCATCGTGACCACGTTCTTCAGTTCTCCCTTCTCAGACCAGAGCACCACCTTGCAGGTGAGAGCACAGAGCTGGAGGGGCCGTGTGGGACCGGCCTTCCATGGGGTGTCGCTTTTACGGGCAGCCCCCGGCCCGAGGAGGACCTGCAAGTTTCCAAACCAGGTGGTGTCATTGCTGGTTGATTTTTCTCCTGAAGGTGCCATCTTTTCCCCCCTTTGTCTTGTCCATCCCTCCCCTCCAATCTTAGGAAGAGAAGCCCATCTCAGTTAGGTGCTAGCATGTTATTAATACTTTTGTTTTAAATCTCTGATTTCACTCCGAGTGTGAGCCTCCAGTCACTAGCAGGGGCACGTGGCTCATGATGGCACGAGTCCTCGGGAGCCATCCACAGGGGCCCGTGCATGTGTTCTGCCCGATGCAGCCATAGGGCAGCCCTGCATAGGGGGTCTCAATGTGTCTACAGTTGCAAGGCCTTGAGTTTGTGCGTCTGGGAGGCATGCACTTGGGAAAAAAAAAATCACTCCTTGTAACCGTGTCTGAGTCCCTCGCTGTGGAGGTCTGACAGCAGTTCCGTTTGTACAGTCTGTGGAGTAATAGAAACTCGGTCCCCAGAGGCCGGAAGAGGAATGTTAACTGTCCTTGTCATGGGAAGAGGTGGCAGCTGTCCTGGGGCTGATGGTTCATGGCCACTCCGATCGCCTATGATATGTTAAGTAGCCACTGCTGTTGTCCATTAACTGCAAGGGAATTCACCTAAGCTCAGTACAGCCTGTGAGGTAGGTGGGATTATCCCCATTTTGCAGCTGAGTAAACTGAGGCACGGAGGGTTGAAGGACTGACTACACTTGGCCCTGGTCCCAGCTAGTAAGTGGCGTAACCATGATTTCAACCCAGTTCTGTGTGACTCAAACTTGAATTGCGAAATTCTTAATGAGACATGCTTTCCTTAGGGACTGTGGGTATATTTAGTTTAGAAACGACGGTAAGTACTAGCAGGTTAGCTGAATTATCAGACAGTGTGTACACACTTTTTGAGTAATTGGGGCAGGGGAGCTTGTTAGATTCCCACGCGTGTGAGTTACTGGAGGCCCAATATGCCCCTTACAAGGTCCACTTGTGTTAGGAGACAGCCAGGAAAGCTGTTTTTAGGCTTAGAACAAGGTCATTTATAGTGACAGTCGCCATGGCAATGCCCAGATCTCCCATAAGACTGTGAAACAGCACTGCAAAACCAAAACGGCAAACTAATTCAGTCGAATTCATTGGAAACCTGTGAAAAAGGAACTTGGGATTTGGTTTTTCATCTTGGTCACTCCTCTGTCTTTTTCGCTGCCTCAGTCTGAAACCAATCTTTGACCCAACTCCTAAGTAGGAATTGTCCCAGATGACTCTTCAGCGTTCAGTGTTCTAAGTTTCTAGCAAGGTTGTCTTCATGTGTTTAGACTACCAAGTCCAAGTTGAGTTTTTGTTTGTTTGTTTGTTTGTTTTAAGGGGAGTTCATGGATTCCTAGAGCCTTCATTGACAAGGAATGTTTTTCCCAGCTAGATTTTTACCTCCTTCCTTCCCTCCCCCACATTTGTAAGGGAGGACATTCTTTAAACAGTGTTCACAGAGAGTGCTCTGAATTTTTATTAGCCTGCTTTATTTTCTTGTAACAGACTTCACTTTTATTTGTTTTTCATTCATGTTGGAATCCTCTCTAGAGTTTTTCAATACTTTTTTCTTTGTTGTATTAACTCCCACTGTTTTTTTGTTTGTTTGTTTGTTTGTTTGTTTTGGGGTGGTGGGGGTGGGGGAATGGCTGCATGAATTCTCTTCCTCAGAACTAAAGACCAGTGCAGTTGCTCACCTTGCTCGGTGATCTTTACCTTGTGGGTCCAAAACTACCCTAATCCAGCTCTCTTGGATGGAGACCAAAATTATAACTTTTAAGTGCATTCAGAAAGTCACTGTCAACTGGATTAGGTAGATTCTTGAGTTCTCATTTTTAAATGAGTACAAATTTATGCCATCATAGAAAGGGAAAAAACCTGACATTCGTTAGCAGGTAAGTACTCACCTATAGCAAATGGTTATAATACTTATAAAGAGCAACTATCAGAATTTCTTAATATCCTTGAAGATACTGCCAGAAATAAAGGAGGAGGAGCATTCTAGGTGAGAGCCACTTGTGCCTTTGTTTCTGCTGATCAAAAATATAGGTTGCATGCATAGAATACAGTGTCTGGGAAGAACGTTGGGATTAACCTGCCTCAGTTTACTTCTTTTGTACATTGGACAAAGCTAAGGCTTAGAAGAGGTCAAGTAATTTGCTTCAGGTCACGGAGCCGGTTGATCACTGCACAAGAACACCGGTTTTCAGGCTTTGATTCCTCTGGCCCTTCTTGCAGTCAGACTTATTTAGACAGCATCAAGTTTGTGCGCTGCCTTAGAATGCTCCTCACACTTGCTCCCTGAGTTAGGCAACCTCTGGAATCCAGCTCATCACCATCGGTCCTGCCCACCCTGGCATACGGGCCCATCCATCCATGGTTCAAGGCCATGTCTATTCTCCAGGGGCGCATCAGTAATCCACAAGCGAAGGTCTCCATGCAGCCTCTGTCTTGGACCCTCTTTCTTGCAGACTCGGCAGCCGGTATTCGTGCAGTTGCTGCAAGGAGTGTTCCGTGTTTACCACTGCAACTGGCTGGCGCCAAGCCAGAAAGCCTCCGTGGAGAGTTGCATCCGGGTGCTCTCGGACGTCGGTAAGACCTCAGTTCAGATCGGATGTAATGTGGTGAAAATGAACAGCCCAACAGTCATAAAGGCCCTGTTCCGTGAAGGACTTGGGATGGCTCTCAGGAGACTCCCGCACACAGGAAGTTGCAGAGCCAGACCCAGGACCCCAGGACTTACCGATTCCTAATCCTCACTTGCATCTACCAAGCCAGCCTCCCCCAATGTTAGGAGCCTGTCAGTCCCCCAAATAGAGAGGCTCTGAACAACAGGACCCCATAGGGGAGCAGGGGACCTCAGGACTTACCAATTCCTAACCCTCACTTGCATCTACCAAGCCAGCCTCCCTGCAACGTTAGGAGCCTGTCAGTCCCCCAAATAGAGAGGCTCTGAAGAACAGGACCCTATGGGGGAGCATTAGGCAACTCCTGACGAGTGACAGAACACACACAATTATCCAAGTCCCTGGAAAGTCCCTCGTTCAAGAAACTCACTCGTGTAATCCAGGAAATGTGTTTATTTGACCGTATGGAAACTGGGCTTCCTGCAAAGCATGCGTCCAGTCCCAGAGAGTGCCCCTTCTTGGGAATGGTGCCGCTCCACGCTAAGTGGGTGTCCGTTCCCTGCCCCCCGCCCTCATGGGTCACCTCTCACGGGCAGCTCCAAAAGGAAGTTAGGACAGTTACTGCTCCCTTCATTCTGACTTGACCAGACTCCATTACTGTCCCTCCCCCCAACCCCCCCAACACACGTGCTATGCAAAAGGGTCGTCATCCTGCCTTAAATTTGACAAGAATTATCTGCCTGTGATAGCTCTTTAGATCCCTACAGACATCTGCAAACACGGGGGGCAGGGTAGGGGGGTCCTTAGCCCTGTTCAGGAGCCGGCTATCCAGCGTGTCTAAATTGCGTTCACTAGCGCTCGTCCCCAGATTTCCTTCACTCCTACGTGGTAGGTGTTGGTGCCTTTATCATAGTTGTGACGCTGTTTCACAAGCAGACAGTAGTAGGCTTTCAAAGGGAAGTATGTTATAGGTTCATGGTGTGTTCCCTCAGAAACAGGGCTTTGAGGCCAAGTCCCCCAAGGAGCCCTGTACCCTGCCCTTGCCTGATCCAGTATCACAAAGTTGGTGGTTAAAATGTAGGCACGTCGCTGAGTTGGCCAGCTCAGGGCTCGTGAGAGAGATCGAGATGCTTGAATCGTCTTGGCAGTGATAAGAAAAAGACAAGCGAGGTAGGCTGGAAGCGGTTGTCTTGGGTTTTGGAAGCTGGTAGGTTTCTCACGTGGGAAAAAGGACGATTGGTCTCAGATATCTTTTCGTTTTCAGTGAACTTCTTATTTTGGAATGATTTTAGATTCATAGGGGAGTTGTCAGGGTGACATAGAATTCCCATGTGCCCCTCAGCCAGCTCCCCACCGTTACCACGGTCCATCACCAGGTAACGTCGACCGGAACCAAGAATCCGACATTGGCCTGTTGCTGTTTTGCTTTGGTTTTTCACTTGTGTGCTTTTTCTGTTGCTGAATTCAGTCTAGGCTCCCACGTTGCATTTAGTCTAAATGCGTCCTGCCTCCCCAGCCTCCTCTGCTCTGTGACAATGTCTCAGACTTTCCTTGTTGTTTATGACCTTGACCATATCGTGTCCTGCAGAATGTCTCCCACTGAGGATACAGCTGATGTTTTTCTCATGACTGGGCTTATTTCCCCTGTTTTTAGAGGGAAAAAGATGAGCCTCCTTGGGAAGACTAGTTTACACCTTGCACACGTTCGTAAGCCTCACGTTTGGCTTAAATCGGCATTTTGTCGATTGTTGTCTACAACACCAAACTTAGGAGAGAACTTTAGGAAGAGTAGTTCATTGCCCAAAGTGAATACCTGTCTGGATCATTCTTAAACTAAATTTATATGAACACAGTGGAGGCCTTAAGAAGCCCTTCTTGAGGAGACCGTTTGAACTTGAACTTGTCTAAACTGTGTAACCTTAGAGCCTTTTAACATCCCTCAGAGCTGTTACCCACCCCCAGAACTCACTTTGGAAAACCTTAACCTAAAGGGTGACAGAGTTCAGCCGAGCTCCTCAGTGCTCACACTTAGTATCACGCAAGCTGACCTGTCCCACCCGTGCGTGAAGCAGGGAGGGAGTCCGTCGCTAGGGCGTCTGCCATGACAGTTGCAGGCTCACAGGCATCTTTCTCCCGTGCAGCCAAGAGCCGGGCCATTGCCATCCCCGTGGACCTGGACAGCCAAGTCAACAACCTCTTTCTCAAGTCCCACAACATCGTGCAGAAAACGGCCCTGAACTGGCGGCTGTCCGCCCGCAACGCTGCGCGCAGGGACTCCGTTCTGGCCGCGTCCCGAGACTACCGGAACATCATTGAGAGACTGCAGGTAACGCCTGGGGCTGAGAGGCGTGACCCTCAGCCTGGCCTGGGGTAGTGACCACACACAGCTGTGCTTCTTGAAGCCAGAGAAAGTCCTAGACAGGCCCTGGGGAGAAGCCAGTGGAGTGGGCGGGTAGCCAAACACGATACCGTGTGTGGGACCAGGAGGGCAAAACCATGTGGGAAGAGAAAATCCAGGTCCTTCACAGATTTACAGATTTCTCCGGGAAGAGTGGGGTGGGTAGGAAGCTGATTTGCAAGCTACTAGAAGATGCTTAGCATAAGGGCAGAAGCATTCCATTCTCCCGCCTCCCTGGAATATTTAGCCTCTTGAATCAGCAGGTGAACAGGTGAAATAATCCTGAAAAGAGTTCTATCAGAATGAGCCAAGTGAACATACAAGTGCCATTAAATTCTAGATAGACTGTATACTCTTTGTTCTTGATGCCTATGACAAAATGGCGCAGCTCTCCCTTTACTAACAGGGAGAGTAGCACATCTTAGATGGATGCTACACACTTACACATACCGTACATCTTCACATCTTTGTAACAAGCACCTCAAGTGATCCTCTCGCAGAACCCCGGGTCCTTGGAATGAGCCCGGCACAGTGGTTAAGAGCGCCATCTCAGGCCAGTGTGCAGATTCCGTCTCCGCTGCTTAGACAGGCTGTGACCGCGGGAAAGTCACAGCCCTCCTCTGGGCTTTAGTGCCCTCATTTGTGCAACAGGGTGATTGTGACACCTGCCTCGCGGGGCTGATGTGAGGATTAAACAGGGCTGATGACATGTCCCGGTTGTCTCCGCCTGCATTACAAGTCATGGGAGCAATGACTTCACGCTCCTCCTGCTCTGGAGGTTGGCTGGGCTCCGCGAGACGGTTCCTGCTCGGGGTCTTGCATGTGGCTCAGACTCCCCTTGAAACCCGGCCCAGTCAGTCGCATGAGTAGCGGTCGATGCCAATTGTCAGCTAGGGCCTCCACTGACGTGATAGAGGGAAACATCTCCACGTAGCCTCCCCTTGTACCCTGGGCTTCCTTACCACATGGCAGATTCCAAGGCAAGTGTCTGCCGGCAGATAAGGGAAAGCTGTACTGCCTCTGTGACCTAGCTTTAGGGTCCCTTCTGTCATACCTGGTCAGCCAAGAGAGTCACAGAGGTGCACTCCGTTTCAAGGAACAGGGACATAGGTCACTGCTTGATGGAATGGATGTCAGTGATGCAGGTGAGAAGGTTGTGCAAGGGACATGTTGTGGTGGCCGTCTTTGGGAAAGGGAACATACCTCAAACACGTAGAACAGTGCCTGGTCATTGAGAGCTGCTGTGATCATTTTTGTTGCTGTTATTCTTGTCATTACTGTTGGGACTATAATAATGACTCATTAGATGAAACAGGTGGCTCTCTGTGAGGGTACATAACTCACAGTCATTCACCAGCCCCACACTAGGCACTGCGGATACACGGTAGGCAAAACCAGGAACAGTCTTCATGTTCAGAGCATCTCACAGTTTGGAAGGGAGACAGACATTAGTCAGCTGGTCACATGGATAAAAGTAAAGTGACAAAAGGCACAAACGCCGCAGGCCAGTGAGTGGTACCACCAAAGACTGATGAGGAAGCTTCCCTGAGATTCGCATGGTGATGGAGGGAGACTCTGCTGAGCAAGTTACATTTGAGCCAAGGTTGGGAAAAATGCAGGACTTGTTTAAAGGAAACAAATGGAAGGTAAACAGAAATGTAAAGACCACTGTACAGGAGAGAGGATGGTGCATTCAGAGATAAAAGGAAGGTTCTCGGGGCTGAAGCAATGGAGCTGGGGAGGTGGGTGGGGCTTGGCGGGTCAAGGAAAGCATTTCAGCCCTCCTGTGACAGCCGGTAAAGGTAATGTGGCTGCTAAAGGAGGGCTTCTTGACCTCAGTGTGCATTTAGGAAGAGGAGGGATGTAGACACTTACCTGTAGGAACACTCAGTACTTTCTTGCCTGCTCCAGCCAAATAAATGGTCTGCAGTCAAATGCACCAGTTTCTTGTACTCTTAGATTTATTTTGCCTATTCTTGGAGCATAAAGTAAAATGGGTAAGTTGAAATATAATTTGTAAAGATCGGACCAATGGCTAAAAGGGCCCCCCCTTATCATGATAATGAATGAGTGAGTCCCCAGAGTTAGGAGATGGCCCAGGACAATGTGAGAGCATTGGGCAGATTCAAGACTGGCTGCTTAGCTTATCTAATTAATCCCCCCTCACTTAACACCAGCATCTTCCCCTGCCCATCGCTTTGCCATCCTCATCTGTTGGTCTCTCCAATTGCCGAATGTCACACATTTGACGGTGCAGTGCAAATCGATTGCAATGTCTAGTTCAGACGCTGCAAAAGATGCGGGAGTCCACAAACATGAGGTCGAAGAACTACTCCAATCCCGTCAAATGCTGTCACACATAAAGATTTGCAAGTTAGGACCCGTCACTGTTAAAGAAGAGAAAATCAGGTGCTTTTGCAAAGGAGACTGTCAGGGAAACTGATGCAACCGTCAGAGAACTTTGCAGAAATGACCCTTTTTTTAACTGTGCTGTGAGTGAATATGAATTCAGGCCTGCCACAGTATTCTTATAGTCTCATGGGAAAATTGCCCCCCACCCCAAAGAATTAGTTTGATTTACTCATGCATTCCTCCTGCATCCTGATTATTAGAGTGATTGTAAATTTGATTACGGTAAATGTAAGAGAAAACTATGTTCACATGTTTTATTTCCTGATAAAAGAGCAGTCAGTTCTTCATTGGCCATTGCCTGTGAAATTTGGGTCCACCGTCGGGGCAAATGCAATTTAAGTGGCCTTTTCAGTGCAAATCTCCTTGGTTAACTGGGTCCTCCTTTATTATCTGATGTGCTATGTTCTGCCCTCGTCTGAGCCCTCAAGTTGGGTTCTCAGTTACCAAGCCGCGCAGCAAGCGGTGGCCTCTTTTGGAGATAATTCCTCATCTGTTCTCTGCCATTTGCCTTTATACGGTGTTTGTTGTGTTGGGTTTGCTGCTCTTTCAACTTCTCTCTGTTTTCCTTTCCTACAGCTGTGTGTGTTGCATTTGAAGACCATCATGCTATCAGGGTACATGTATTTAGCATGTTGATACAGCATGTTCATTCATTTGTGTTCTCATTTTTAAGACTTTTCATTTTGTGAATAATTCATGCTTGTTGAAAGTAGTTTGACTGTGCTCACAAGGACCAGTATGTAGAAGAAAATTAGAATCTCCCGTCATCCCACCACCCAGAGAAAACCACTAGTGAAGTCCTAATAATAGTTGGGGCATACCCTTTAGATATTGATATTGTTTATTAAAAAAAAAATCAGGCTACATAGCCTGTGCTATTGTTTGACCATCTTTTGTATGCATATCGTAGACATCTTTCCATGTAGATACCGGTATCTTCAAATGTATCCTTTGCATCCTACTGAAAAGTACATGGAATGACCCCCTTGTGTAACCTAAAGACCACCTCGGAAGGAAGGGCTGGTGGGAATGTCCACCTGTTTCTGCCCTGTTTTCTGCCCCGGAGGCTAATGCTTCCTGTAACCAACTGGGCGGCACCTAATGATTGGAGGTAAATGCCAGGCGGTCTTGAAGCTCCTGTAACCCAGCCTAGTCTTACGGTCAGATGGGAATGTTCCCACCCGCCCCACGGCCACCTGGCCCGAGCTGCTCACCGAAGCTCTCCTTCATTCCAGGACATTGTGTCGGCCCTAGAGGACCGACTGAGGCCCCTGGTCCAGGCCGAGTTGTCTGTGCTTGTCGACGTTCTGCACCGCCCGGAGCTGCTTTTCCCAGAGAACACAGACGCCAGAAGAAAGTGCGAGAGCGGGGGCTTCATCTGCAAGTAAGCGGCCTCTGTCTCTCTAGCAGAGACGCGAGGAGGTGCAGGGGCTGGGGGTTGTCAGTTGCCCAGGCCGGGTGACCAGAAGGAGAGGAACTCTAGCCTGGTTTTTGACATTGATGAGTCCTGTTCAGAGCCTCCTAAAGTGACTGTCTAGGTTCACTGTGGTTCTGCCGGGAATGCCCGCTTTTAGTTGCACACCCATTGGTTTGTTGTCCGTTTGGCAAGTACTGACAGGGAGCTGTGACACAGAACCCTGAAAAGTCACAATCCTTCCTAAAGGGCAGGTCTGGGTGCGTGTGGCCGGCAACTGCCCCCAGTGAGCGTGTTTGCTGGGATCGACCAGCAGGTGTCGCTGTTGAGACACGGTCACTAACTCAAGGTCCTGACGCCCCAGGCACGTTTAAACCTGGGCGTCCTTGATAAGTATGTGTTCATTAACTGCCGAGTTCCAGTGGGTTGCTGGTGAGGTGTTTCTGTTTTGTTTTTTAAACTTGAGGATTGTTTCAGGAATGTAATCTGTGTATTCCTCCCTGTCCCCATTCAGGTTAATCAAGCACACTAAACAGCTGCTAGAGGAGAATGAGGAGAAACTCTGCATTAAGGTTCTGCAGACACTCAGAGAAATGATGACCAAAGACAGGGGATATGGAGAGAAGGTACCGTATCTGACCTTCATGTTCAGACCAGCTTTTTATGACATTGGGGCAGGGCAGTTGGAAATTCATCTCCATTCAGGCCTATTGGCTGAGGGCTTAACTTGTTTTTTTTAAGCTACTTACCCTGCCCCTGTAGGTCACCAAAGCCTATGAGCATCTCCTTTAGAAGTCAGATGTATTTAGTGGTCTCTTACAGGCTGCTTGCCACATAATCCCTTGTCAGAGAAGTAATGTTACCATGAGTTTCCTTCTACTCAAGTTCCCAGCAAGAATGCAAATGTCTCTGGTGTATCCAGCTGTGGGTTTCTGGACAGTGCAGCATACCTGTGGGCTTACTGGCTTCTGTCTGGTCAGATGTTACCCCATCTTTCCTGTGTTAACACACTCCCTCTGGTTCTAACTGGAATTAAGGCAGGCAGACGAGTCACCATTCTTCCTTGAGATTGTGACATGAACAGTCCCTGGGATGACACTTCTCAGTAGCATGTGCAGGGAGCATAACTCTGGTTTTGGTCCCTAGTGGGGTAAAAACAATCCCATCACCCCTCTTTTCTGAGGTCCCTCACCCCACCCCCCAAAAGAAATAGAAGCCCGGGCCTGAGTTGAAATTGCACCAGTTTTCCCTGGAAGGCGATAATGTTCCCTCGTGGTCTCCTGGCTACTTCTAGCAGCGTTTTCTGATTAAGTCAATACACTGACACCGTTGACTTATCACAATACCCGGTGACTCATTTATTCAACTCTGTGAAGAAGCTTTGATGCTTGAACCCGGCCTTCCTCGTCACAGTGGATGGTGATCACCAGGGGGTTGCACGTACAGAAGTCTCCAGGAAATCCTGCTTTCTGACCTAAGTGACATCTACTTCTAATATCTGAGCAATGTGACGTGTGTGAGTCTTCCAATAGGAAAGAGTGAAACATACCAACCAGTGTCACCCCAATCAATTTAACCATTTATAGAAAAAACAAACAAACAAACATCATTTGCATCTTGTATAAAGAAAAGTAAAGGAAGGAAAAACAAAAACAAAAAACAGGAACGTACACACTCCTTTTTGCAGCTACATTCCCTGATTAGTCCCCAAACCGCAAGTTCTTTTGAAAAGGCAGAAGATTTGTTGCAGCTGAAGAGAAACCTAACTATTACCACAAGGGTTTTTAAATGTCCCTCTAAACTTTTAAAATGCATGAATCGAAAGATGAATACATGTTGACTAATTAGAAAATAAGGATCTATCACACAGTAGGAATTCGGGGGGAGACGCCTACCAGAAAGAGTTCATAAATATAAATAATAAAAAGAAACATGGTGTTCAGGGCAGGTAATCTCTTTCCAAAGCGGGGTGGAGACACCCAGGGCCACAAAGTGCACCTTTCTCAGGCGACCCAACTGGCTGTAGTTGATAAAATAAACGAGGTCTTTGGACTGGGTCCTGAGGCCACAGGGGTGAGTGCTGAAGCTATTTCTGCTTTCTTGACCCAGTTTTCCTTTCAGTTGCTTCTGCAGGGAAACGTGTCCCATGACTAAAGCCTTCCTGAGGGGCCCAGGACTCGTCTCCTGAGTCTTCCGTGGCCCCAGAATCCGGTCTGTGGGGCTCTGGCAGCCCCTTGCCCGGCCCTCCCTCCACACTCAAGAGCTGAAGTGACTTCCAAGGTCAAGTGTGAAGTGTGTGGCCAGATGAAGGCTAGTGGCCAGGTTTCCCAGTGCCCTGGGCAGCATCCTTTCTTACCTGCCTCCCAGGTGGTGTCTACCATGTCTGGGGACTGACTGTTCTTGTCATGTTTTTTTTCTGGGCTTTAATCCTTACAAATGATGAGACTTGGGTCCCTTGAGTCATCTCTACTTTTTCATTCAACATTGAGGATTCAGCTGGGGTCATTGATGGAAAAGAAAGTTGAAATCACTCTTAAATTATTCTGTTTGGGAAAGTGGGTGTGCTCACATGGGTCTGCTTGTTAGGGGGGAAAAAAAAGACCAGTGATAACTGCCCCCGCCCCCATTTTTAAATAGATCCAAGGGTAACAGAATCCCTGTGAGACTGACTGACACTTTAAACGCCATAGATACCCGCCCATGTCCCAAAGTATGGGTTAAATAACAGTGCTAACATGTCCTGACCTCTGTTAATGTGCCAGACACCATACCAGGCGCATCTCCTACCTCATGTCAGATCAGCCTCAGAGGCAGACATCACTATTTTTATTATGTATTTTACGGGGGTTGGAGGTGGGGAACACAGTCCCAGAGAGGTTCAGAAACTTGCCTGAGGTCACACAGCTAGTAATGAGGAGCCAAGAATGCAAACCTAGACAGATCGCAAACTTCACCTCTGCCTCATCAGTGAATAGATGGACACCGCTTAGTGTTTTGACATTTAAGCTGTGGTTGTGTTATTCTGTGGTTATGCAAACGGCCGAGGCCAGCATCCCTGAGAACACTGAATGGAGCAGAACTTAGACATCTGGTCTTTGGCTCAGTTCTGACTTCTCACCCTCCAATAGATGCCAGGTGACTTTCCAAATTGTGGTTGTCCCAAGGTCAGTCTCCCAGAGAAGTGCTCATCCAGGAACTGTCACCTGTGATGGGCAAGGTAGGGGGCTGGTTGAAGAAGATTGTCCCAGAAATTTAATTGTGATCACTGAGAAATAAAACAGTCTTCTCTGACTAATAGGTGTCTGTAACGCAAAGAACTTGTGATGCACGTTCTTCTCAGAGACTGGTAAACATAAAATAAGGAAATGCTAAAAATGATCCCCCAGGTAACAGCGAAATACAGTAATACATTTTCACATGGTGCTTATAGCATCTTTCTCTCCTCTGTATTCAGCCTTAATAAACTTTAAAATTTTATCGGGAATTTATAACCACTTGGTTGTGTGCAGTACCTACTAAACTCCACTTTTAATCTACAGATTAAAACCATGTCCATGTTTTAAAAAACAAAAAAAAAGACCCATAGCTAAACATCTCAAATCTGAATCTCTATAACTCATGGAAAATTAGCAAGCCCCTAGACCCCACGGGAAAGGGAACATGGTTATTTCGTATATTGGCTCCTCTGTAGTCTACTGTGGGTTTTTATTAAGCTGCTCTTGACTTCAGTTATTAGTCAGAGAGTTTTGGAAAGAAATTCAGAGGCCAGGAATTAACGTAAGAGGATATTTCAGTGTTTATTTAAAATCCACATTCCCTTCTGAACAGTGGGAGCTATTTTCCTAGCGGAGAGCTTTTGACCTCAAATAATGTCAGGGTTTTCATTTCATACAAATTGCCAGTTTAATCACCAATGCCCGCTTTCTCTTTGTGAATAAAGTACGAATGAGCATTTCCAGGTACTGGTGTCTAGTAGCAACTTAAATTTGCAAAATGAACTAACTATTAATGAAGCAGAGTTTAAAAATCAACCGATGATCAGCCATCTTTCCTTAAACAAGCATCTTTGTGATCAATGGCCTTATTTGTTCTTTGCCTTGAACTTGATGCTGATAAATTGTTTACTTGTTACTAAATAACGTTTGAGCTGACACTGATTGTTTTCGGTAGAGAACGTTATTATTATTTTTTTAATCATCAGAAGAAACCAGGATTTGAACTTGGGATATGTTGGTCTTAACTACTCCCTGAAGTGGAAGGTGATTCTTATTTAGGCCAATGGCTGTCTAGACCCCAGTCCCACCCCCGCCCCCCGGCCATTGAATGGCACAACGAATCTAAAGAAAGACTCGTCCCCTAAGTTAGCCTTTTACCCAGCCCTTTCCCATCCTCTTCTGAAAGAACTGTTCTGGATTGCAGACTGGGTCCTCGCTCACAGCTTTATTCTGTGGCCTGGACTCTTGGTCAAGTGGCCTTCGAGGTTTGATGCCTTCCTGTGGACAGTGGCAGCCTCCTGCCCGCCAGGTGTCCCAGAGCAAATGTCCCTTGAGGTGCGGTGGGGTCCAAGACACCGGCACCGCTTTAGACAGTGACCGTGGGGCCAGCTGTGAGAATGCACTGACGACTTAGCATGCTTTTATTTCCTAATGCTTCCTTCTTTTTCTCTCCTCTTTTTCTCTTTTCCAGCTACTTTCCATTGATGAAGCAGAAAATGCTGAGGTCCTAGTTTCATTTTTTTTTTTAATGTCCCATAGTGATGTTTCCATGACATGTTCCCAGTGACACTGTGCCCCTGGTCTCCCTGCACCGTCTAGTATCTGACTCTGTGTGCCGTGCCTTCCGGGGATGGCTCGCATTCACCTCTGTATGTGTGTCCTTGGCATTTCCCATGAGTTTGTTCACCATTTGTCCTGGGAGATCCCATGTGAGTCTAGATAAAGAGTTTCTGAAGGGAGATAAGATTTTCTGTCATTCACTGTCTGGAATCTCAACTGAATGTGTGGTTGATGCGGGCCACCGGCCGGCCAGAGATTCAGTGCTGACACAATCAGAAAGAGCTTTTTCTCTCTCCCTGTGTCTGTAAAGCATCAGATGCAAAAAGAAATCGTTGCATTGGTGCTGTTGGAAGGCACTTTGAAAAACCACTGCTCTCTTGGTCTGCATGCTGCAAAGTATTGAGTGTGTGTGTGGTGGAGGTGGTGGTGGTGGTGGTGGGGAGTCACATAAAATGTTGTCAAAGTGCGAATTCCAAACACTCATTGAGTCTTTCCAGCTGTAGGCTCATGGCGGGTCAGGGATGTCCCATGGCCATGGCTGCTCTGCTAGGAAAGCCACCTAGAGATCAAGGGAAATTGAAATGTCACTCATGGTTTCCACTTACTGAAATCTCCCTGGAGACCCGTGGATCAGTGGTCATTGTGTTGGGGGCGTGTGGGGCCTCTTCAGTATTTTCTGTTTTGTGAATATCGTTCAAGGTGTCTTGCCGTCTATTTAGGATGTGATACATGCTTGGTATGTGGCACTGGAAAAGATTGATTAGGGGAATTCGTGTAATTGGAGGAGTTCAGTGGCTTGGCAAATCAAGGGCACTGGAAGAAAATATTATTTGACCTTTAAAGAAAACCACTCTTTTGGAGTGGGGTCTAATTCATTAGCTATCTGTTCCTTCTCTTGGTCAGCGAATTAATAATACCTTCCTTTGGGTGGGATAGCACTCCTAAATAGAATATGTTGACTACTCCAATCTCTGTCACCATCGTTTCAGAAATATTAAGGGACGGTTCAGATAGATCTGAGGGGCATTTGCATCCCAGGCTTAGTACTGAAAGGCAACAGGAGTGGTTGTGAATCTGGCCTAGTCCCCTCAAGAATGGAGCTCAGAGAGGTTGAGTGAGTGGGCTTAGCTCACACAGCTGCATGGTGGCTGAACTAGGACTAGCCCACCACTGGCTTTTCTTCTCTGTAGCCTTTTCCTTCTGTCAATCAAACATGAACTGGTAAGGATACCATGCCCTCTGGGCTGCATAGAAGTGAGAAACACAGAAGGTTGTACAGTGACTTCATTAAGCACTTCAGGTGTGCTTTTTGCTGTTTCCTGTTTAGTTTTCTCTCTTCTGGGTTCTCTATGGGCCAGAAAAAAGAAAAACCAACATCTAATGTGAACTTGCCTGTCGGCACCCCACGATACCCTCGTTCCTGCCTAGAGTTGTAAATGCCTCGCTGATTTGAATTTTTTCCTCCAGAATACTGAGGTAGAGTTTCTATTAGCCTGAGCACAAATTAAGTCGGCCAGGGAAAGCCTTCCCAAGTCAGAGTCTGCAGCGTGTTATTAATACACTGTTTTGCTCCCTAGAATCAGTTGACGTGTTTGCTTTGCTCAAGATAGAATGCGGGTCTCCTGGCTGGGGGTTTACGGCTTGCTCTATGGAAAGATTCCACAGTGGGAGCAGGTGTGTTTATAATTATACTCTAGGAAACAGAATACTGTCTGTTTATAAAAGAAGAATGTTCTGGCAGCCTACTTGGATGCTTTGAAAATTCCCTGAGGAAGCAACTGTGGATCCCTTCCTCGTTGTTTCCCCTGGCAACCGTCCGCCCAGGGGCATTGTCCCCAGGCCTCCAGGCTGTGGGATCTGGCCCTGGAAGCGGAGATGCCCGATTGGCCTTTATCGTCATGACTGTTCTGGAAACTGCAGCTGCTGCCGTCTCTCGCCCGCCGGGCCTTGTGTTGGCGTGGGCTGGTGGGGGCTGTGCTTCATGGGAGTTCACGCTGGCCCTGGCTCCAGGCAGGGCCTCACGCCGAGATTCCAGACCCTAAGCGTGCTGGAGGACAGCCCCCGAGGCAGCGTAGGGCACATCTGGTGACCCCATCTCCCCCGGCTTGGGCAGGGCCCCTGCCCTGTGGTGATAAAGGCCAGGTGGGCCTCTCAGGAGAGGAGATGCACAGGAAGAGCCTTGGCAGAAAGCGCAGTGTCTGGCTCTGAGCCATTCGGGTGAGACGAGGACAGGGTCACAGTCCCTGCAAGCAAAGTGCATGTATGGAGCCTCCCCAGCCGTCTTCGGGAAGAAATCTCATTTGGAACCAGGAGGAAGAGGTCTTCCTTCCTGCCTTGCTTCGTTTCTTCCTAACTTCCTTCTTTCCTTTCTTCTCTTCCTCCCTTCCATCCCTCCCTCCCTCCAAACTTCCAAATAGCCTTCCTAACTTCTTCCCTTCCTTTCTTCCATCCTTCCGTCTGTCCTTCTTTCCTTCCTTCCTTCCATTTACCCTTCCTTCAGCAAATAAAAAAGGCAGGGTCTCCATCTTATCCCCCGATTTTGCCTTCTCCTTGGGGGTGCTGGGGAGGGGTACAGATGAGGGGAGGAGGAAGATGCTACATTCGTGTCCCTGCTCATTCTGAAGCATGTCACTTGATGAGTTTTATGTAGACGTGTGTATACACACAGATCAAGATACAGAATGTTTCTATCACTCCCCAGAAAGCTCCCTCATCTGCCCATTCATGGCTTTAAACAAACAGCAAAAGGTTCATCCTGAAAACATCCGTTGATATGACTGACGACTGAGTGTCTGTCACATTCCAGATACGGGTCTGGGGTCTGGGTAGAGTGGCACCCCAAACACATGGTGTCTACCCTTCTGGACTTGATGGTTTTACGGGAGCGACAGATAATAGTGCTCATTAATGTGAAGTGACAGCCATCAACCCTGAGAAGTGCAGACAGGAGAAGCACATGGGGCCATGGAGCTGGTAATCTGGGACTTCTGCTCCCTGAGTAGGGAGCTCAGGTGTGACCTCCCACAGGTGATAATGGAACCGCTCAGCTGACGGGTGAGGTGCTCTGCTGAGCAGGGGCCTGGCTGAGGAAGCGCTCATGCACCAGGCTGAGTGGGCGGGACAGGAAGCCACCTGCTTTCATTGATGTGTCTATAGAAAGGAGCAGTGTGTTAGGGCGGGTGTCAAGGGCTCAGTGGGCAGACTACATCTGCACACATTTGAGGTGTGACCCCCTCTTAATCTCCGTCACCTGGAACCATGACATCGCCAGAGTCAAGTGCCACCAGACAGCTTGGTTGGCATTCCCATGAGCCAGGGGGCACCTGAAGCCCCCTGGTGCTGAACTACCAGCTTCTCCTACCATGAGCTTCTGCTGCAATCAAAGGGTGCCACTGGCAGGGGACTTTGTAAAACTTCACAGGGGAGAAAAAGAGAGAAGCACCAGAATTATTCAGTTTCACCTTCAGGGGGCGTTCACATGACGCCCAACGCCGGGCATCCATGTCCTACTTTTCTCATCGCTGCAAACTGCTGGCTTGGGCACCTGCCAGCTTAAGGCGGCAGTTACATAAGAGCGTCTTTTTTTTTTCCTGGAATTTAGGCTTACTGCTGATGTGTGACCTTCAGCAGTAATTGCCAATAAGTGGAGCTGTTTACTGTTAGACACTGGCAGCCATAGAGCAGGCAGTCTCAACGCGGGGCATTCAGGAGCTGGTACAGAATCTGGGAGGTTCTCTCTCTGTTGCTCTCTCTCTCTCTCTCTCTCTCTCTCTCTCTCTCTCTCTCTCAGCTGAGATTATTCCATAAAGACTGAAGTTGTATAATTTCGTCAAGTCAGAATGCCTTTTTTTAAAAAAAGTGAATTTCATTGTTGGCTTCTGATGGCCTTTGTCTCTAAAAGAGAGGTGAAGCTAAATGATTTTTACTTTTGTTTCTAAAAACAGTTGCCATTAGTAAAGGGCTCAGAGCCAGCAAGTGTGAAGATTTGACATTGTTCTTGCTGAAATGCTCGACGGCTGCTGTTTTAGCTCGATTTTCTCTAAAGTGTTCTGTTCTCTCAATGCGGCTTTTAAGAGCTCAGAAAAGACTGGGCTCAGCAGATATATTTGCAAGTCCACTCACGGTTGGTTGGTTGGTTGGTTGGTTGGTTGGTTGGTTGGTTGGTTGGTTGGTTGGTTGGTTGGTTGGTTGATGTTTGTTTGTTTGTTTTCCTCCTCTGAGGTTGTGAGTGGGTTAGGAGGGAACTGAAAGAAGACTGATTCAGGGGAATTAGACATGATAACCTCTCTTTGATGTACTGATAACTCTTATCTACAAGACAGTTACATTTCTGGAACCACTTTCACATTCTACTGGGGTGGTCCATAGGAGGAGACATCTTATTTCCAAGGGAAATTGTCAAAGCCCCATGGCAGCAGAGGGATTCATGTGGAAGGCAGTAGAAAACAAAGGGTAGTTACATGTCTGTGCTCTGCACTACCTGTAATAGGAAGGAGTGGAGGGATGATAGATGGATGGACGAATGGACGGACAGACGGGTGGACAAATGAACAGCTGGATGGATGGATATAAGTGGGTGCTGTTGTCGTACACCAGAAATAGTAACCCTAGGAAGTCTGCAGGCTCCTTTTTATTTAAAAATGACAAAGGATCACTTCCTTCGCTTACCGTAGCAGTTCATCCCTTGATAAAACGTTAAGTACATAAAATGAGTGCATCAGTGTCTTAGATGCACATATCTCACTACTCAGGTACTGTAGTCACAGTGCCCTGATTGGGAACCTCATCAAACAAGGACTGTTGAGATGCAGGGGCTTGAGATTCATTACAAATTTCTCTTTCAAAGCCAGTCATTTGAAATCTTTTTCCTGTGATTTTGTTGACCTTGCCAAATACAGCTGGGAAGACTTAAGATCAGAGGGGACCTATGAAGAGGCAGTGAGGGACTGGAGTGGGCTTCTAAGTTCAAAACCAGGCAATGTCAGATCACTGCCAGTCACCTGCTGCTTTGGGAGGCTTCACCTTGACCTGAGGTGTTCGCCCCTGATCCTGGGACTGAGGTAGGAGGAGATAAGACTTGTGAAATCCAGCCTTGCCCATTTTCTCAAGACGTTCTCCCTTTCTGGGTGGCATTAAAGATGACTTCTGTGGGAAAAGAACTTCTGTACTAAAAAAGTGCTGAGAAAATCCATCCATTCCTTTACTAAACGTTAGATTTTGCTTTTGGTATTACCTATGGAATATATGTGGCTATTATCTTATTGGAACATATATACCGTAATAGTATGTGTTTATGTTTCAAAGTTGTGGTTTACTGCCGTGAAACAACCTTACCCTCAAGGAAGTATAGTGGCAATCCTCATAGGAAGAAGGACTCATACAGGCTGTGGGTTTTTTTTTTTTACCAAATGATGGTCCAGGTAATGTTTGGGCCTTTTCCATGCCTGTAATCATGTTACATCCTAGTGGGTTGTATCATTTAGCAAACTTGCCTATTCGATATCATGCAGTGAGGCTTCCTGAAAATACAGCAAGCCTTACATAGTGGCTTAGCTGGAAGGACTGCTGAAGACTGTGTGCTGGTCGCCTTGAGAGGCAGACCAAGAGACAGAAGCCCAGAGCTGGTGACCAACTCAGGGTACCAGTGCTTGTGTGAGCCCTGGTCACATGACTCCCGTCTAGTGCTGTCGATTTTTCCTCCGTCCTATTCTGAGTGGATAGCAGTAAAACCTGGTCCTTCTGTTTAAACTGTGATTCCTGAAGCTGCAGGTTGTCTGTGGTTCCCCAAAGGCTTCACGAAATGTTTGGAGAAGAACAATGTAATAAATTAATTTTTTTTTTAAGAATTAAATGACTTTAAACACAAACCTGACAGCGGATTCGGGAGGCAGCGGAGTGTCAGTACAACCCTACAGTGTATCAGAAACCACTCATTCCTGGGCGATTGAGAAATAGCCCTATTTCCCTGTGACCGTTCTCAAAGAATTGTAGATGCTTCTCTGGACGAAGCGATCTCCGACAGGAGAATTAAAAAAAAAAAAAAAAAGAAAGAAAGACAGAAAGAACAGACACACCAGTTCCAGTCCCGTCTTCTTTATTTCCTTTAGCTTTTGTGTTGATTGGCTCTGGGGTCCTACAGTGAGCGCCTGCCTGTAGCTCTTTTGTCCTAATCAGATAGGATCGGCACGGAGGATGAGCTGTGGACAGGCAGCCAGCACACACGGAAGAGAATTCTTCTGTCCATCTAGACCTCCCACTCTAAAACTCATGAGCAGTTGCTCTACGTTTGCCTTTTCTTATGTCATCATTTTTACACTCGGGGCAGACAGTACAAATGTTTGCATTAAGTCTGTGGCCTGAAACATGCTGAGTGTAAGGATAGAGTGAAGGTGTACCCTTGGATCATTGTATTATTTATATCGTCTCTCCGGGTTTATTTTCCTTGCTATATGCCTGTCCTTCCCATTGCTCTGTGCCCCTGCCTCCCCACGCGCACCCCCACAGGAAGCTGAACTCTTGGAGGAGAATTTTCTCCCTGAGTCTAGTGGGTTGCACTCCTTCTGGAAGTCCTTCTGTTTGGACTCCAGTAAACAGCCCACCATCTATGCTTCTTTTTCCTTGTTGAATGAGCTCCGTCTATGGGCTTAGACAGGCCTTCTCTATCTTCTCTTCATTTCACCTGTTGGGAAAGAGAAAGAAAAAAAAATCATTTGGTTCCCTAGTCAGTCTTAGGGCAAGAGCATCTCAGGGGTGCGTTGGGGTGGCGTTGGGCTGGGTTGCCACAGCACCGGCTCTCCTGGCCCAGCCCTCGTGTGCAGCCAGCTCCTGCCGTGTCTCAGCTCCCACAGCATGTGCTGGCCCCGGGGCACGCTGTGTCACCGAGCAGTGTGAAGGAGGCCAAGGTCACTCAGTTGCAGCATGAGCCTTGGCCTCCTTCCGGGGGCACCTTGAGCCAGCTGGCCATGTCTGGCGCCTGACTCGGGGTGGGGGGAGGGGGCGGGGACTGGTGGTCACATCTGATGTCAGTGCCCTGCTCCCAGCACGTGAGCTCTGGAGAACAGATTCCTGGCACTGTCTTCACATGCAGCCGTGGACTTTTCTCCAGCCATGCCCTCTTTTCCACAGACACCCTCCCAATCACCCTTTGTTGCCTTGGTGGGGTTAGGGGGGGGGGGTGTCTGCTTGTCTGTCATCTCTGGGGTGGAAATAGTGAAATGGAAGAGGGTGGGGGAGCTGCATCTTCATGGTCTGGCTGGAGCAGAGCCAGGTCACCGGCTCTATGGAGAGTGCCCGGCGGTGGCCCTGCACACAGGAGCCTCAGGTCTCACCCTCTGAGGCAGACACGGGGTACAGGAAAAGGGGAGGCCAGGAAGACGCCCGTGTCTAGGAGAAGCTGGTCCCGAGGGTGGTGGGACAGGGCGCTCTGAGCCATTTGTGGAAGGAGAGACCTGCCCTGAGACCCCTCCTCCATGGCCCACCCCCTCCTCCCTCCCGAGCCTCCGCAGGTGCATGGCCTCTCTCTCTCACTCTCTCTCTCACTCTCTTTCTGGATGAGCAAAACAGACGTGTGGTGGCTCTTCCTTGGGCCTCTTTTTCCAGAAGACTTAATTTTCTTCCTGGTCATGGAGGACAGCTTTGTTTCTCTGTTGATGTTCAAGTGTTTGCCCATCGCGGCCAGTTGTGTCTCCCAGCACAACCACATTCAGTTCCATTTAACAGAGAGCGTGCCTCTCCCCCGGGGACCTCTGGGGCCCCCTTCACGGGTGCAACAACCAGCTCACCTCACCTCTGACCTTTGTCTGTGTGTCCTGTCCCTGAGTGTTGGTCTCCCGATGTCTCTGTAGCCCATGGGACGCATGTGCCATCACTAACCTGCTTTGTTTTGCTCCCCATTAGCAGCCACAACAAACTCAGGACCCCGAGAACTCTTCCACAGAGGTGTGTGTATGTGTGTGTGTGGGGGGGGGAGGGGGTGTCACCTATATTGGTGGTGCCAGCAAATAGGGTGCTCCTCCGCTGTCCTGAGTGTCTGCATTGTTGCGGGGACGCGTGTGCTGCGCTGGCCCCGGCGGGCGGGTGGGTGGTTGGGTCCCTGTAGGCTTCCACCCCAAACTACTGCCACGGTCCTGAAGCGTCTCTGCTGAGAAACTGCTGCGTCAGGACCTTCCTGTCATTATACGCACCAGATGGACGCAAAAGGAGGCCCTGGGTCCTGTGCCGAGAGCATTTAAATGTGAGGTTCTGGGCCTGAACGCAGAGTTTTGGTGAAAGCCGCTCGTGGAGTTGTGTCGTCACGGTGCACTCTGCCTGTTCCCCTTGTCACTAAACCACAATTGCTAAATGAGGGGTTGGAATTAATGAAGGCGCCCAGAACCCTCGAGAAACTCTTTGGGGCGGTACCTCCTCGAGGATGGAATTTGACTCTCAGACACCGTTCTCAGAGGCAGGGGTGACAGCCAGGATGAAGTGTGCTCACTCTGCATGGAAGAATCCTGTGGAGGCGGAGTATAATGGGAGTGGCTGAGCCTCCCCATGCGGCTTGCTAGTGAGCGGGCCCCCATGTGCAAATCAGGGCTTTGTCCTGCAGCTGTGACGAGAACGCTGTGCACAGGGAAGGGGACGTGGGACAGCCACGTCCCTTGTCTGCACACGTGTGCTCGGCGGTGTCTCGTTGGCGGCCTCACGCATGCGCTGTGCGGGCATGCATGCCTGAACCCCGAGGACCTGCCCACTTGAGTCTCGCATTATTTGGAGGTTCACTTGAAAAATACGTCCTCTAGGACGTCCTTTTCATACTCTTTGCAAAAAAACATAATGTTGGCCAAAGAAGAAAAGTCTCGTGCCTGCTCATCAGCATGTTGGGGGACAGGATGGGACAGTTGTGAAGAAGGGTGCAGAGTCACAGGGCATCAGCGTTGGTCTGGGGAGAAACCTAGACAGGCGTGCGAGTCTTGGCTGTCCTGTGTGAGTCTCGGCTGTCTGTGAGCGTGCTCTGTGTGTCTGTGGCTGATGCTGAGAGCAGCAGCCCCCCCGAGGGTGCTCTGAAAATGGCCTTTCTGCATGCCCAGCAGGAGCAGGAGCCGAGTCCGCCCCTGAGGCAGCTGGAAGACCATAAACGGGTACGTAGTGTTGGGGGCTGGGAGCCCTCCCGGCCACTGTGTCTGAAAGACCGCTGTTGCTGCTGTTGATATGGTTAAAGCAGCACCGGGCGCAGGACCAATCACAACCATTGGTGTAAATCACACAGAGGTGCAGGCTCACCTGTTACCTGCTCCACACACGAGGCTCAGCCAGTGTCCCTGTGCTGCCCGGCCGGGTCAGCCTTTCGGGCCCTCATTCCTGTTCTGGCTTTTCCACTCAGGTGAAGCCTGAAAATTATTTTCTCTGCGAGGGACTGGTCATCATTGTGGGTAATTTATCATGATGAAGTGTAATGGCAGAAATGTTCAGCGCGACACCCCCTACGCGCTGAAAGTGGCCAGCCATTTACTGTTCCCTCCTGCCCACTTCCTTACACACACGAGGATGCGTGGAGACACACGCACTCTCATTGTTACCAGGGTCCTTCTCAGCGTACACCTGGTGTCACACACTGTTAATTATATCTGAGCATCATCTCTTTGAAAGTCAACAGCGGCCGTAAGTTCCACAGGTTAACGAGTGGTTTGTGAGCTTGTTCCTTGACAGGAAAGGAACAAGTGGGTAGGTTTCTTTGGGTTGGTTCCTGCCGGGGAATTCCTGGCCCTCCCTCACAGCGCTGACTGTGTGTCGCTTGGGCTGTCTTCTAGAAGGACGTGTATGTCGTCAGCATGCTGACCAGCCCTGACTTCACATTACCCATTTTAGGAAGGCATCCAGATGTCGTGGTTTGCCAAGTGCCTGTTGTTGTGCTAGTTACTGTGCCGAGACACCTGCATCTGCGAATTCCCAGATCAGGAGACAGATGCGGGGCTGTGAGGCACCCTTCCCAAGGTCTCGGGGTTAGAAGCTGAGCAGTCATTGGGAGACCGCCCCGGAATGTTCCCCTGTGCCCTGAAGGCTTTCTGCCTGAGCTAAGTGTGTGGGCCCTGGTTCTGTGCACAGGGCCGGCGCCTGTCCAGTTCCTCCACGTCCCAAACCCCGTTCATTCTCTTGTGATTGTTATTTCTCAGGCAATGGCTGAAGCGTAGGGCCCAGGATGCTGGCACTGAGTCCTTCCCCTGCAGCATCTGTAGGTCCTACGGTTCGGGGACCCAGGGCCCCTGGCATATACACATTTTCCATCCTTACCTGTCCTCGGTGTCTGAAGTAGCTGGCCCCTCATCCATGAGCTCCCGGGAGACGCAGGACTGAGTACTGCCCAAGCTGTGGCATGAGCGGCAAGTTACTTCAAAGCCTCCCTGAGCCTCAGTTTCTCCTGCTGTGATATGGGGATGATAACAGTCTCCATCCCTTCATTCTTCAGAGCTGGGCACCTGAAGCACCGCTCAGCGTGGGGCAGGACTGTGGTGAGGGACATTAGCCACCACCGTGCTGTCCCCATGCAGATGGGGACGCTTCTGTGGTTTGTTAGACAACAGGCATAGGAACAGGAAGGTATTTTTAAACCAAGGCCCCTACCTGAGCACTGATGAAGGCGTGAAAAGCTCAGAAAGTGTGAAAAGCTCCTTCTTGAAACCCAGGACTTTTAAGGGGCTGGAAGCCGGGCAGCCCAAAGGTCACTGTGTCCATTGCGTGTGGCAGCGATGGGGCCTGACTCGGCCCATAGCTAAGTTGCCCACATGGTCCCTTAGCCGCCCGCCTCGTTGACGTGGTAGACACGGAACTCTCATCGGAACCAAGCCGCCATGGTCTCATGACTTGACGTCATTATTTGAGCAGGACCCTTGGCAAATGAAACTGCCTTTTCTCAGTCTTTGGTAAGAACGTGTGTGGAATTTCTTACCACAGACAAGCGTCTGATATTTGTTTGCGCACCGTAGGTGTAAACTGCTGGGGGAAAGGAAAAAAACAACCCAGTATTATTTTTTCACAAGGTTTGTGTGGCCAAACCTTAGAGCTGAAGGGCTGACGTCATTTGGGAAGTCACTTTTGTGTTTTTCTCCCCTTCTCTGCAGTCAGGGGTTCTAGTCTGGCATGCGGGAAAAACAGTTTTGTGCTGTTGAGTAATTTCTATCAAGATGATAGGGAAGGCGCTTCTCTGAATATTTTAATTTTTTCCTACATGAATCCCCTGGCTCAGAAAGACAGAATTCTCCTGAACCTAAATTTTCACACAAGGGCTGTGCATATTTTTTAATAATGCTTATTCGTTTTCTTTTTTTCTGTCCCCTCTTTATCTGAAATTCTCAGAAAATTCTTTGTCCTTTCAGAAAAGGAATAAATCTCTCTCTTTTTTTTTAATTTCTAAATCCAAATGCTCCCTGGTTTTGTTTTGTTTTTTAATTGCAGTTTAAAATTTTTGGTGTGTGAAAGGAAGGTGGGGTGAATATGTGCCAAAATCTTATAATTAAGAGGGAAAGAAAAAAAAAAGTGTGTGAGATGCAATGTGTGTGTATGTTTTCCATGAGCACATTTCATAATCATCTCTTGGGGGGGGTGGGGAGTGTTACCGTTGGATGCATCGGTTGCTATGGTAACTGCTAGAGGCTCTCTCTGGAAGGAGAGGCAGAGTGGTGACGTGAGGTTCCCTTTGTCACTTGGATTTGGCATCCAAGCTGCACAAGTGTGCGGCTCCTGTTCCCAGATCCCACGTGGTGCCACGTATCCTTTTCTTTCCCTCCGGCTTCCTCCACTGCAAAATGTGCAGGGTCTGGGGGGTGACTCTGAAAAACCGCACAGAGCAGAGTCTGATGGAGTGACTCCCGGCCTCCGTGGAACTGCAATGCAGTGGCCCAGCATGGGATGTATGTGTGTTGGCCAGTCACAGTCACCCTAGCCATTCAGTTCTGTGACCTTCAGCTTCCTGCTGTGATAGCTACATCAGCCGTCCTCTGTGGCTGCAGCTTCCTTGTCTCACCCCAGACATCCACCCCTGAAGCGATGTTCCCCTGGGCCAGAGGGATCCCCTTAGAGCGTTAGGATGGTGTGCTGTCAACCCCCTCTTGCGGGAACCCACAGTCAGTATCGTACTGAAAGACCACCAGACAGATGCATCGCATTTCATCTCCTATTACGGTCCACACAGAGATGAGCTTTCCTCCCTCGTTTCTTTCCTAGGAGGCTTTCTTGGACACACCTTTGAAACCTGTGTTTCCCTTAGGAAGCCATCCTTTCCAATCACCCTGTTCTCGGCGATGGCTTTGGAGAGCGTTGACTGGTCCGTACTGGTGCCAGACACACGAACTCCAGCAAAGTCTTGTCTTTATACCAGAATGTGGTTCTTCTGAGCCTTCCCAGAACATTCTACTAAAAGCGGCTTGTTGTAAGAGTACTTGGGGACATCACAGATAGCTTCCCCTTTGGATGCACTCTCAGGATTTTGCATCTGCAGCTGGTCGAGCTAAGGAAATGGGTTTCCTGAGCTAATGGAACCAGCCTCCTTTGCAGAACTACTGCTGATTCTCGGAGCTAATCGCTTTAAATGCTGCTGACTCACGTGAGTGGCAGGTCTCTTAGAAGGACTCCCCAAGTCTCTGTGTTAGAGACCCACTATATATTTCAACACCTCGCTTGTCCCCTAGAATTTTCTCACTTGCCTCTCTTGATGACCTAACCAGAGGAATGCCACCCCTTCCGGCTTTGTCCCTGGGAAAGAGACAGGGGAAACCCACACAGCCTCTGGCTTTTAGACACTTCTGGATGGGGAGCTGGTCTGGAGTCCCCTGACGTGACTGCAGGTGACACAGAGCTGAGTCTATCCTGCTTCTTGGTGCTGCTTTGCCATTTTCCTCAGCATTTGAGAGCAAGTCAGTTTTACCGTTTTCAGTTGGAGTTATGGGAAGGAGGTAACTGTAGTCCCTGCCCAGAATTTCTTTGATGTTTATATCTTCCAGAGACTTTGTATTATGGAAATGTTTGAGTCTGTACAAAAGACGTCAGAATGTTGAGAACCCTCATTTGTAACTGAGCTTCAACAACCACCCAACTCATGCCCATACTTGTTTTATTTACACCCCTTCTTGCTCCCCGCCTCCCATGCTGTTTCAAAACACATCTCAGGTGTTATTTCTACCATGATGCTATTTTCTGATTGACAGCTCTGATCGTGGCCACTAATTTAACCTCTATAGCATCATTTTCACCACTTAGCCCATTGACTGTGTATGGAAGTCTTACTTTCACCTTATTATTTCATTATTCTCTCTTACTCGGATACCTTATAATATTTTCATACGGTCTTGGGAATGAACCCTGTGCTTCAGGTAACATTTTTATATTGCTCTGTGGAAGGTGACCTGCAAAATTTTCCATTTGTCTGATTTTTATTGGCTTATCCCAAAGAGACATTTTTATTTGTTTTCGTAATTGCTCGCTGCCCTTCAAAATGAATGTTCTGTCTTTCTCGCTGTGCAAGAGAGTCCCTTCCAATATTTAATATTCTAGATTGCTGCTTTTTTTTCTTTTTATGATCTGGTTTCCTGAGAAAATATTGAGGGAATTAAAACACCAGAGTTTCCCAATGCTTTTATTAATCATGTGTTTGTTCACTGAGTGAAACTGAGCCTATTGTAACCAAGGACCCTTGTGCTTTTTTTTTTTTGATTATGAGTTGCTCGGTTATGCATGACATTCAGAACCTGATTTCCATATCCTGTTTGAATTAAGGGTGAGGCGCTCAGGCAAATTTTGGTCAACCGTTACTATGGAAACATCAGACCTTCGGGAAGAAGAGAGAGCCTCACCAGCTTTGGCAATGGCCCACTGTCACCAGGAGGACCCAGCAAACCTGGGGGCGGAGGTAGGCCGTGTGCTATGCTTCCCAGCTGCGCGCCTGAGCTGTCTGTGTGCAAGGAGAGCCGTGTGTGTGTGCCCGACAGGTTGAAACTCTCTCCCGGGGGGCACTGGGTGTGCAGGCATGTCTTTGGAGAATCCTGCTCTGCCATTGGTCCACCATGGAATTGATGTCTGATTGCTGACACTGGCTAAGCCTCCCGTCCCTCTCTCCCACGCTGCGCCCTCTCGGTGACGTCAGAATGACTTGAGGGACTTGTTTCATTGCGTGCTTTCTTGTGGTCATTGGGACTCATGTTGTCCCCATAAAATGACAATGATGTTGGCAGTGAGGATGGGGAAGTTACCGTGTCTTATGTATTTATTTAGTAAGGGCCAGGGGTTCCCCTAGGGCCTAGGCGTTTTGCATTCTTTATCTCATTTGCACCATCCTGTTACCAATGAAGTGGTAGGCACTGCCCTTATCCCAGTTTAACAGAGGAGATGGAATCTTGTTAGTGACAGCCCTACAATTCGAACCTGGCATGTCTAATTCTAATGCCCATGATGGGTGCCCCTCAAACTCTTACGGGGGTCTGTCCAAAAGAAATCCCTATATAGGCATCTTAGAAACACATCATAAAGGTGTTCTACATGTTGTAAGCTCAGCTACAGGTAGGAGAAGCAGAAACCCTGGACTCAGCCGTGGGTATTGGTTTTGGTTTTAAGAGTGCGGGGAGTGCAGTGCTTGAAGTACAAGTGTAAGCAGCCTATTTCTCATCTCATAATGATTCCCGGTGGGCTCTATAGGGGGCACCCACACTGTCCCCAGCAGCTTCTGGGGGCAACCGGGCTCCTCACCAGATGGAAACTGAAGCGCATCTGCTTAGTTCACGGAGCAAGCAAAACTGCAGGTCTCGGGGTGTCCCTTGAACCTGGCCTCAACTTTTCCTCCGAGTCCCCTGTGATTCCCCAGCTTTGTCACACAGCCTCTTAGCACGATCGCTCTCTGTTTTCCATAGTGAGGTCATTCAGCAAATGTGTGAGGCCCTGGGGAGGCACTGTGGTGTCGGGGGTGAGGGTAGGGGAGGAAATGCATCAGAGACAGATTCTGCTTTGAGAAGATGGTCAGTTCTCTTCGCACCATAGACATCACGGGCCTAGACAGTGAAGGCATGCTGCACACAGGAGGCGGCATCAGAACTGAGCTCCACAGGGGAGGACAGAGGGTGGCCCGTTTTCCGAAACCCACCAGCCCTTTTTCCCTGTGCGTTCCTGTTTGAGTTCTTGCCGTTAACAGTGCAAGGCAAGCGCTCAAACAGGCACTGTCCATGCACGGAAGCCGCACCCCTGAGGGCGTGGCTGTCCCTTCTTCACGACATTCACCTCACCTGATGTTCTGCTCACCTGCATCCCCACCCCCATCTCGGGCCTCTACACCCCAATACCCAGTAAATGTCTGAAATGAATGAACAGCACAGTTCTGTGAAAGGCCAAGTTTGGGGTTTGGATGGAGGTATCAGAAAGAGGGCCACAGTGACGGTGACAGGCTGGGCTTTCTTAGGAGTGTCCCAAGGAGTGCTTCACTTTGGTGTCTCTCTTAAAGCAGTTCTTAATCATTCTGCCCACATCGCTGGATTTGACCGTAAGGCTTGATGGCTCCAGGTGGCCACTGGAGAAGTGTTCTTGCTTCATCCCCTCTGCCTACAGTCAGACACTGTCTCTGCTACTTATGAGGTGGGGCCTCTTGGGCAAGTGACTCCACCTCTGTGCTGATAATCAGTCCCTTCCACGTGGAGTGGTTAAGGTTAAAAGCCACGATGCTGGCAAAGCGGGAAGCACACCGAGCATACGGTCAATGTCGGCTGCTGCGTTTGAGGTTCATGAGAACAATTCTCCTTCTTCTCAGGAGGCGGTTCCGGGTCTGGTGCCATGAGCAGGGGCGAGATGAGCCTGGCCGAGGTCCAGTGCCACCTGGACAAGGAGGGGGCCTCCAACCTGGTCATCGACCTCATCATGAATGCGTCCAGTGATCGAGTATTCCACGAGAGCATCCTCCTAGCCATCGCCCTTCTCGAAGGAGGCAACACCACCATACAGGTAGGAAGGCGGCGTCGCATCCACGCCAGGACGTGGCTACCCAGGTGGTGCCAAGACTGTTATGAGAAACTGCATTCTCTGAGCATCACGTTCTGCCGTTCTGAAAAGTGGGTTCTATGGATACCTTGCTCTGGTCATTCCGTCGTCATACAGACTTGGTCCCAAACACGAGTTACATTTGCAAATGGATGAAATGCTAAGGATGCACAAAGAAAATTAGCATATAGTAGGTGCCATATGCAAGTTTGTCCAGTGAATGATTGAGTGAAGTATACGGACCATTTTTATCCACAATCACAGACGATCCCATCACAGGATGGCCAGAAAGGAGTTTGGACTGTGTGTGCTTTTTAGGTTTAATTTTTATGTTTATAGACGACTGGAGCTTTTCCTGACCATTAAGTTCTCTGCCTTTTCCCTGAATAGTTCAAGGAAATCAAACCAATGTGCACTAGCAGTGGGAGGCCACGCCAGGTCCGTCTGGGATAAGTAGATGGCTTTTTCGTAACTGGGTATCTATTTTAAAACAGTAAAAACTGGAATAGCAGTTAATCCTCAAAGCAGCAATTTTAATGAGTTCTCATAATATAGGCGTCACATGTTTTCATGTAGAACTGGCGGTTAAGATGGTTCCTTTAAATATTTTTAATACAGCCTTCCCATGCATTCGTCTTCCTAGGCTCTCTGAATAAGGCTTTCCTTATCTGTACGTATATTTTGATGACAGCTCTGTTGACATAATTTACATACCACATCATTCACCCTTATGTCCTGGGTGTGTGTCTGTTTCAAACTCAGTAAGCCATGCAGTTAAAATCAGTGTGCTTTCCTGCACCTGAGTTATCCCTCAATTAAAAAACAATGGAGAGGGGAAGCCGGGATGGCTTAAGTGGGTTAAGTGCTCACTTTGCAGCCCCAGGACTGAGGATCGAATCCCAGCCCCTGGCCCGTGTGGACCCATATGTTGAACTGGGGAGTGCCCCCAGTTCGGTTCTCACCGGGGCGAGATCCCGGCCCAGTTCCTGCCCTGTGCAGCCCCGTGCCCACCTGTGGAATGAAACTATGTGGAAACACTAGTGATGTGCAACTATGGAGACTGTTCTGGGCCCTCCCCTTTCTCTCTGTCTCTGTATCTCTCTCTCTCTCTCTGTCAAAAACAATAAAAATAAATCTTTTAAAAAAACAAAAAACAATGGAGAGAGAAAGATCCTGAACCCTGTGGGGTGAGGGCCTGAGGCACGGGCTCTCACAAGCAGAGACTCCAAATCCCCCCACTGGAGGCTAGATCATTGATAGCTGGTAAACGTGCCAGTGACACCCGATTGGATACCGGAGATGAGGCCAGAGGTCCCAGTCGGCCTGTCAGGAATTTAAGGAGTCTGGATGAGTAGCCATGTGAAGACACTGTTAATTAAGGAATAAGGAAGCGCAGGGAAGGCTGAGGGCGGGGTCTGGCTGGCAAGATGCCAGGTGGCTCACAGCTGGTAACCTGACGGTGGTGCTGAGGCACACGGCATCTGTGTTTCCTTCCAGTCCTGTATCTTGTAAAGTGATTGTGAATATTAGTTTCATGTTTCCACACATTTCTTACTCATACACTGAGGCTCCAGATGAAATGCCACGGCTGAGCTCCAGGAGTTCAGCCTCTCGGGGAGGGAGGTGGGGCTGTTTTCTCCCGAGGGAGCCAGTGTGCTCATGAGTGGGTGGGCCTGGGCGTGGTGGCCAGTGTGCCCTGCCTGGCTGGAGGACACAGTAGAGGGTGTGCTCTCTCCCTCTCCCCTCCCCACTCTCTCTGTCTCCCCTTCTGCTGCCTCCTCTCTGTCTCTCTCTCTCTTCCTCTCTTCTCCCCTCTTTCTTTTCTGTGACCTCCCTGGTTAGAGGGGAGAATCTAACCCTAACCACCCACCTCATTAGAGACCTGTGGTTCCAGGAAAATGTATTCTAGCCTAGCGGTGACACATGAGATCCCCTTAGGCCCGAACTTCTCTTTCTGGGGAAAATGCTGTGGAACTTGGGTTGTCTGAGGCCAGTTAAGGACAGACACCCTGAAGCCCCAGGGGGAGTGAGTAAAAGTTTCGTCTTGCTTTAGAGAAGCCGGTTCAAAGTAGTCGCTGACCAGCTGGGAAGTTTGCCTGCGTTGGGTTGAGAGACTGCCCTTGGGGCCGTTAATGATTGCCGACATGCTGTGTCCCATTAAAGAAGGGGTGAGCTCCAGCTGGAACTAGCTACCTGCTGTCACTTCCTGCCCAATGAGAGGTGCTCTGGTCCCAGGAGGGAAATGGCTCTGTGGTCAGGAGGCTTCCCCAGCAACGAGGACCCCTGCTGGGTTGGACACGGGTCTACCACCAGAGAGCTGGGAGTGAGACCCGCCTTGTGTGGGATTAGGGAAGTGAGCCCTGGGTTTCTGTTCCTGTTTCCACAGCGTGTGAGATGTCCGTGTGGACTCCCAGGGGTCCTGGCAGCTTGGAATCAGGACTTTTCAGCAATTATTAGATATCCTCCCAGAATTCTTAGAACCCAGTGGCAAGGCTGGCCCGGGTCTGAAGTCTTCCCTGGTCTACGCAACCATTATGCAAAATACGGGAATTGGGCAAATGGTGGGACATCCATATTGACACACTGCCTGGTTCTAATTTATGTTGTGACATCCTCTGAAGGATGAGTCTACAGAGGTCAGTGTGTGGAGTTGTGAGGGGAGAGTGCGACCATGAAGGAGTGTTAGGGGCGACCACACATGTGGTCATGTGCCTGCCTTGGGGTAGCGGCCACACGAAAGGCAATTGTACCGTATGATCCTTTAAAAATTAAAGTAAAAGCCATAATGGCACTGACGATAATCGCCACCGTTCACGAGGTGCTTCCGGTGGGCCAGGAACGGTGCTTAAGTCCTTTTCATGTATCATTGCATTTGATCCCCCATGGTCTCATTGTGAGGTCCGTGCCATGATCACCCCCTTTTCACAGATGTGGACGCTAAAACGCCCTGAAGCAAATGAGCAGTCATAGTAGCGGAGCCGAGATGTGAGCCCAGGCATCTGCACTCCTCAGACGCCTCCTTGCCTGTCATGGCTTCATCCTTAGGATGATGGTCCAGAGCCGAGGACTAAAGCAGCTGCTCCATAAAGGGAAGGAAAGTGGCTCCGTCCTCACACAGTAACTCCTGCTGCCTCCAAGGACAGAGGTGTAGGTGGGCCAGGGATGAAGTCCTTTCATTCAGACTGCCTCGTCCGAGTCTCCCCGGCATGTGGTGAGGTGTGCAGGGCGTGTGTCATCCCCACAGCAGAGGTGAGGAAGCAGAGCGATGACTCAGAGCTCTAGAGTTCCATGGAGCCCAACCTAAATCTTGTGTGCTCTTGACCCGTCCACCCACGCCCCGCTATAGTTGTCTTGTCGCTGAGTGAGTAACCATCTCTAAACGTAGTGCCTTCAAGCAATGGCTCTTCAGATCCCTGTCATGTGTCTGCAGGCGTGGGCTCAGCTGTGTGGTTCTTCTGCTCCACTGATCTTGGCTGCGGCTCCAATCACCAGGGCTGGGATGGTCACTTGCATGGCTGTGGCCCTTGGTGTTGGCCCCCAGCCGAGAGCTTGAGAGCCAAGGCTATCACTGGACTTCCCCTCCATGTGGCCTCTCCCTGTAGTTTGGACTTCTCAGAGCATGGTGGTTGGCACCCGAGAAGTCATGTTTCAAGAAGCAGGAAGGGGAAGTTACCAATCCTTTCAAGTCCCAGACTTGACACTCCTAGCACGACACTCCTGCCACGGGGGAAGCTGAGGGGCTCAGTGGGTTAAGCGCTCACTTTGCAGCCCTGGGAACAGAGGATCAACTCCCAGAACCAGCCCGTGTGCGCCCATATGCTGAACTGGGGTGAGCTTCCCATGCGGGAGGCCCCCAGCCCAATTCCCACCCTGCACGGCCCCTGCCCACCTGTGTGGAAGGAAACCATGTCGAAAACTGATGACGTACAACTATGGAGACTGCCCTGGACCCTCCCCCTTCTCTCTGCTTCTCTCTGTCTCTCTCTCTGTCAAAAACAATAAAATAAATCTTAAAAAAAAATTTTTTAAAAGCCAGCCATGAGCTCAGCCCAGTGGGGAGGGGATGTGAAAGAGGGAATTGTGGGGCTGCCTCTAGAGACTGGCTCCCCCACGCCATCATTATAGCTGAGTAAGGACTCACCGGGGGTCCGTAAGCCTCCCGCCCCCCCACCATTGGGATACCCCTGCCCCTGTAACGAAGGAGTTTGGTTCTCCCGGGAAGTTCAACCCCGGCTTTGCAGAAGTGTCAGCACACGTCCTTCCGCTGTTGGAGGGCGTGTGAAAATTCAGCCCCGTCCTGAGGAAGAGGTCACCAGCGGCCGTGGCTCTTCAGAAGTTCTGAACTTCACTGCTCAGATCTTGGAGGATTCCACTTCTGGGAATCCAAAAATAAGACATCCATTCTCGCCAGGCATCCTCACGTGGCGCGTTCAGCAGCATCTTTATCACCCGTCACATCATAAGCTAAAGCCTGAGGTATCTGGAAGCCAACTTGAGGGTATCTCCTGGCCAGGCATCATGGACTCCTAGGGATGGCATCCCCATGTCTTCCAGCATCTTCCGTCCCTGCCCAGTGTCTCTGAGGATGGATAGTGCCTCTCAGACTTCTCTGACCTCAGAGCAGCTCAGACTTTGTGCTGAACCCTCCCTGTCTAGGAACAAGGAAATGCCCCACCGCCCTTGGGCTGCCCAGGAGTAGGCCACACCCTTGAGCCTTGGGGGTCAAGCTTCCCTTTAAGAGCGATTCCTGCTGTCTGTCCCCCACTTCCTGCCAGCCCCCAGGGGAGAAATCATCTTCCCTTTCTGCCTGATGTTTTATAGCAAGTGGGAAACAACGATAAAATAAGCATTTGCTTATGAATTAATTTTTGGCACCCACGGGGTTCTGCTCGCCTCACAGCCTCGTCGCACATCCGTCCTCCAAGTCCTTGCCAATTTCTGTGTTCCTTCCTTCTGAGGTGTTCCTGCAGGCCCCTGGGGGCTGGTCCCTTGCTTCCTCTTCCCTGTGGGGGACAGAGCTGCCCTCACCTGGGGGAGACAAGTCCAGGGTATCTTTGAACGTACTGAGCGTTTGGGGGTTTTTAAAGTGTGTTTGGGAATCTGTGTGCTGGGGTGACCAGAGAGAACCTCCCAGCCCATTAAGGGGAGCAGATACAAAAAAAAAAAAGTTTTTCTTTCTTTGTTTTCTTTGGACCAGTTGCTTCCGGTTGCAGCAGCACAGTGCGCGTTGCGTGCCCAATGGCTGCCCGTGGGTTTTCCTGTGCCAAGTCTAGCCTCTGCAGACACACCCAGAGAGAGCCTTCTCTTCGGCACGTACGCAGCTCACGTTGCAAGTGCCCTGTCAGGAAACTGGCCGGCAGAGTCAGCCAGAGCGCCAGTGTGAAAGCAGCCACCTCCCATCCCTCCCAGGAGTCCCCACAAGTGTGAGGGTGGGAGGAGCACACTGGCCGGCCCCTCTGACACCCCTGTCCCCACAGGGTGTGAAGGGGAGGAAAGGGTGACTGGGTTTCCCTTTGCTGGAAACCGAGACCCCGCTGGGGAGGAAGGTCAGCCCTGAGAGCACAGGCAGCAGCCCTGAGGAGGTGGGAAAAGTCGGTGTGTGAGCAAGTTACGTAAAAGGGTGTCGTTTCTGGCAGGGCCGACAGAAATGAGTCACTTGTGCGCGGTGATTTCTGACCTCGGGTTTTGTCCCTGTGGGAGGCGTGCAGCCAGCAGTGAGGTCAGAAGGCGGCTTCCTCCCGGCGGGGGGCGGGGGGGTGAGGGGGGCCGCGGGGCATGAAAATAAGAGGGAGGCAGACGACTGGGTCCCCGGCAGGCTGCTCTGGAGACCATGCCCTTCAGCGGAAGGTTCAAGGAGGCGTGTAGACTCTGCCGTGACCCATCCATGGAGGGTCAGGCCCTTCTGGGGAGACCGCCTAGAAGGGGAGCCCATGGCCTGGGAAGGGGCTTGGCCTCCGCTTGGAAACACCTGGTCTGAATGCCAGCTGTGGCCCGGCTGCGACTTAGCACGTCCTCCAGACGCTTTGAAGCTCAGTTTTCTCATCTGGGACATGGGATTTAGCAAAACCCTCTGCCATTGCCCAGTGCAGTAAACAGTAACAGGAGCTCACACACCCAGGCTGAGACGTTTCGGGGGCTGGATTTGCAAGCGGAGGGAGGCCCATGTTCAAGCCCCGGGCCACAGTCCTTGACCTTGCTCAGCCTGGTTCCTGACCGGAGGTGCCCACCTCTCAAGCCTCCTGGGACGGTTACCCCCGGTGGCTGATGGGAAGTGCCTCTTATGGCCTCAGGCCACAGAACCATCTTAAAACAGGGTGGTGGTGCTTTTTATTAAAACTTACTGTTTAAAAGCAGGTTCATTCTTTTTCTTCCTTTCCTTCTTTCCTTTCTCTCTTCCAAATTATTCCTTGGATCTATGCACCTTATCTTTCCTCACCATTCCAAGAAAACTGGTGTGTCCTTGGACAAGGGTCTTTTAAGATGACTGATCTAGACCCACGTGTGCAGGTAGAAACTCAAAATTCAAACAAGGTCATTTGCCGTTCTTGGGACCGTGAGACTTGAATGAATTCTCCTGAAAGGGAGATAGACAAGTCCCACAGCTCCGTCCTGCGCATCCCTTACTGCCACTCTGCAGGGGACGGTGGCTCGGCTTTGCACTTCAGGGCAAGAAACTGACGCCGGACTCTTCGGCACATTCACGTGTGGCCCGAGGTGACCATGAGCACCCTGCTTGTGCTTTGAGAGAAGCTGGAGAACCGCTGTTATTTTTCTTCTTTCCAGAGCAGCCGCACCAACAACAGTTTAGGCAAAAGTGGACAGCTACGTCCATCTGCTCTTCAGCCATCCATAAAAGGACTACGGCGGTGGGAAGGAATGTCAGTCTTGTTCCTTCCTGCAAAGCCCAGACCCAGGAATTTGTTCCTAAAAGGAGAGGGCGGAAAAACAGTGTCAGCGAGGACTTGAAAAGAGGTGTGAGTTTGAGCCATCGGCTCGTCTTAGCCTATGAAATCCACAACCCCAGACTTTCCCTCTTTTCTATCTCTTCCTTTAGGCCTCAAAAGAGGTCTGTGTCTCCACTTTCTTTTTTTAAGGATTTATTGTTTGAGAGGAGGTAGAGAGAGAGAAGGGGGAGGGCCCAGAGCAGTCTCCATAGTTGTCCATCATTAGCTGTGACACAGTTTCATTCCACACAGGTGGATGAGGGGCCGCATGGGGCAGGGACGGAACTGAGGGCCTCCCACGTGGGAGACGAAAACCTTCGCTGCCGTCTCAGTGGTTACTAGTTACACTGCAGTTCAGCATGTGGGTTTGCAAGGGCTGGTGCTGGGGCCGGGATTCGATCCCCGGACCTCACAGTTGCAAGGGAAGCGCTCAACCTGCTGAGCTGTCCTGGTTTCCCCTCTCCCTTACTTTCTGTAATGGCTTCTAGGTATGGAGTGTCTCCTATAGCTGTCCAGGCTGGATGTGTGACATGTTAGTCCAGGGACATGGCACCATGGTTGGCATTTCCAGTCCAGCCAGCCACCTGCTCTTGCAAATAAAGTTTTATTGGAACCCAGCTCATTCCTTTCACATCATCATGGCTGCTCTCGTGCTACCACTGGGGCCGTTCAGTAGCCGTAGCAGAGACTGAACTGCCCACGGAGCCTACAATACTTACCATTTGGCAGAACACCTTTGCCAGCCCCAGTGTCTGTCGAATGTTTGTCTATATATTAACCTGCGTAAGGACGAGCGCCATGACTTTTTCCTTGTCCTGTGTCCTTGGTATTAGCAGGGACAGGTTCTACGTAAATATTCGCCAGGTGACTCATATCCTGAGTCCCAGGATATGTTGGCCACTGACTCACTAATAAAGGGGAATTCAAGGAAAGAGAGGGCTCAACTGTTCCTTCCTCATTTGGGGGGTGGTCTCCCTTCCCCTGTACTGCCCCCATGGCCCCCGTTTACCACCTTTGGGCATAGGTGTAGGAGGGCGGAGGTGACGCATGTTGGGGGCAGGGAGACGTGTGTGTGTCCTGCACATTTCACGCTCATCACTTCCTTGTGGCTGAATTCCGGGCCTCCTGCAGAGGCCTCCCTGGTGACAAGCACTGGGCTTCCTGGCCACCGCATTGACCAGCTAAGCCGAAAATATCTGCAACCTTGGGGCCTGGTCTCCAGCCTGTTTGTCTTCTTTTCCTCCCGGCTCCCCGGGTGACCTCACCGAGGCTCCTGTCACATCCAGCTGCCGTTTATGTCAGCAGCTCCCAGCGGGGTGGCTGCCGCCTCCGCCTTTGCCCCATTCCAGGTCCCCAGGTGAAGCCCCGTGGCTCTTCACCTGCACTAACCCTCAGTGAGCGTGGCCCCAGGCACCCTGGTCAGCCCCTTCCTGCACCCCACCTGCCTGTTGGCGTTCTGTATTGTGAGCAACGGACTCCCACCACCAGCCAGCCAGGCACCCACGCTGGAAACCATGATGTGATCACTCCTCTCGCTCTTCATCGGGAACCCACTCTACCTTCCAGCCGTTTTGCGATCAGCATTCAGTGTGGGTTCATAATGAGCCAGACAGTTGGCACCTCCAGGTTCAATGGCACACCCAGCGGAGGGTGGAGGAGCTGGGCTTGGCAGCATCTACTGTGGATGCCAGAACCCTGAGACAGGGAGCCTTCCACCTGGGAGGCTCCAACAGCCTCTCAGCCCTCCACCCCACCTCTGGGCATTTCTCGTCCACACCGCTGTCAGCGATGTCAGCCTGACCACTTCATTCCCTGTCCTCACAGCCTGCCACCGAGGACAGAATCCATTGCCATCCTGGTGACATCCACTGTCGCCCTGCACGATCAGGGGCTCCCCCTGGGTTCCCACACTCACCCCTTGTCAGGCCCCAGGGGACAGAGACCAAGCCCGTCCTCACCCTGAGTTCCCTGGGTGTTGGATGGAGGGGACTCTACCCTTGCATAGTGACTCGTGGAGAGAATCCCAGTCTGTGGGGTCCTGCTGGGGACTAAGCGGGATGAGACGTGGAAAGGCCCAGCTCACACAGAGCAGTGGCCCGAGGTCGCATGTTGGTTGCAGGTCTTCCTTGTCCCGCCCACCCCCATGTGTAACTTCCCCCAGAGCCAGGACTTTCTCTGACTCCTGACCCTCGGAATCCCCTGTAGGCTTCTTACCCTTTTGTGAACATGACCCTGAGGGTGTGAAGTGTGAAGATGTGTTGTCAGGTGTGGCTGCAGTGTGAACGGATGTGCGGGTAGGAGAACCATATCTAAACCCAAGGGAAACAGGAGACGGCAGCTGCGGATTAGGAGAAATGGCCTCAATGCCTGAGGGAGCTTTCCCCTCCTCTCTTCTCCTTCATAGCAACCAGAGGCGGTTGTGATGAGCTGGGTGTCTCCTCTGCTTTGACCCATTTACGTGTCACGCTGATCCTGTGTGGGGAGATGCTGCCATGACCCCTTCATGCTGAGGGGTTGAGAGGGCTCGAGGGGTCCCAGTCGCTTGCTCAGGGTCAGGGTTGCGTCTGGGTGTGTCTCCAGGGCTGCCTCCCCAGACGTCTCTCTGGCACAGATGGGGCCCCTGGCCCCCACCCCGGGGATGGAGGCCATAGGCCGTGTTACCCCTTCGGGACCCCTGCTTCAATTCACAGCGGCTTTGCTCGTGTTGTTCATTTTTGTTGGTGGGTGCTCTCTGCCTTCCGATACGTCCCAGGACAGCGTGCGTGTCTGGTCTTTGCTTGACTTAGAGTGTTGGCCTGTGACCGACAGAGGAGGAAGAAACCGCGACGGCCTTCTTCTAGGCTGGGTGTCTCGTTGGCCAAATAAAAAATACGTGCCATGCACGCTTCACTCCCAGCAAGCTCCGGGGACCGAGCTCTGCGAATCACTCGTGGAGACAGCCACGAACTGACTTGGGGCTCTTAGGAGCAGTTCAGTGACATTGCTGATGGTTTTTGTTCTCCCTGGCGTCTCAAGGAGCATGCGTCCTCAGCAATATAGGAGGCTTATGGGGCCTCAGTTCCCACCCATTTTGCACGGAGAAGTTCAGGCGCTGGGTTTCTCCCCGCCTTCCAGTCACCGGTGGGAGACTCTTATGTTTGGAGGAAGAAAGGGAAGGGACTTTATGCCTTAATGATGTGGTTTTTCTAGGGCAGGTGTCGTACTGGGCACCGTGAGGTCCTTATCTGGGCTCAGTGGGATAGCCCCGATTACAGACAAGGAAGCTGTCTCCGAGGAGCCAGAGGTCTCAGCCAAAGTCACCCGATGAGCAGAACGGAGATTTGAACCCAGATCCTTCTCCCTCAAAAATCTTGTCAACTTTCTACCACGCTGGACAGACTGTTTTTGTGGGGCCCTATCAGTGCCACCTGCACTGTGAATGCTGGACAGCAGTCTGTCCTGTTGTTGGGTGGGGTTAGGGAGCGATGGTTACTTGATCTGAGGCTTAAACAGCCACTGTGTGGCGATCCAGTGAATTCTACAAGTAGACGTAGAAACTGCACGGTGGAAGCAAGCTGGGTTTTATACAACGTGCGGGGTTTTCTTTAGCATTTGCTGGTGTCTTTTTTGTGTGAGTAGCTTTCTCTGGTCTGAGGTGAGCTTGTCCCAGACATAACAGAAGCTCCTGCTCCATGATGCTTTGAGTTTCCTGGGACTCATGTTGGGGGCTGCCAGGGTGGGTAGTGAAAGCTAGGAAACTTGGCTGAAGACTGTTGCAAACCCCTCCACTCTCCCATTAATAGGCGTGTGTGTGCGCGCGTGCGATTTGTATGCCTGCCTTGTATTTACAAGAGGAAGTATCCCGTTTAATTTTATTTTCACACCCGAAGCCCGGGTGTTAAGAGAACATGGTGTTTTAACACTCCCTCAGTTATCAGCTGCGGAGCGGAGGTTGTATATTGTCACAGACAGTTTTCTGAGTATATTTCCACATTCGTTACCTGGCAACATTGCCGCTCTGGGCCAGGAAGATGTCTCCATTCCTCCGGGGTCTGCACCGTTCACACTGAGGAAGGCATAGCCTGAGTTCCTGGCAGGAATTCAGAAGAGGCAAGGAGAGCACAGGCTGGCCTGGTGTCCTTGAGAGATGGCCGATGCACTCGGCAGCAGACCCGGGACCCACACAGGGACGCTTGTCCTGCCCAGACTGATGCACTCTTGTGTTGACTACCCACCAGTTTCAACGAGAAAGGAAGTCCCAATAGTGGGGGTGACAGTCACAGCATCTCCTGCTGGGGTCGCCCTCTAAACTGTTTTGTAGCTTGGCAGGGTCATTGGTTTAGCTGCTATGACATATTGAAAGCACTGTGCATGGAATTGGGACACTGAGTGGGGCCGGCAGGACTGCTGAGGCCATTGCTGCCCAGTGCCCCCACCCCCTTCCTGGTAACTTCTTGCGTCTGAAACCCTTGCATCAGAAGTTTGAAAGCCCCCTCTGTTGAAGCCACACGCTCTCAGACACACACACACACACACACACACACAGCTTCCTGAGGCCCATGGCACTCAATCCTCCTGCACCTGTAATCTCTCCTGCAGGATGGTTGAGAGGGACAGTCCCCATGGTCACAGCGTCTCACAGAGTTTGTGTCACCGTCAGGTTAGACACGAGAGCAGAGCCACAGGGCTCAGCGGCAAGCCCCATAAGCGCACACCCCTTTCAAACGACCTTCTGGCAAAGACGCCGGAGCTGGCGTCTGTGTGTGCAGAAGCCCTGGCCAGCCCTGGGGTCCGTCAGGTGGTCTGCGTGTGTGTTTCCCCCTGCACTGTGCACTTCTGCCTCTGCGTCCGGCGGGCCCCTCCACCTGTTTGCTTGTTAATAAAGAGACAGGCGATTATCCCCGGAGGTATTTAGGACCCACCAGTTAGCTCTAAGTGGATGTATGTTAAGTGCTCAACCTGTAGGAAACCCAACTAGCCACTTTATTGTGGTTCTTGCTCTTGTATGTGTGTGTGTGGTGGTGGTGGTGGCGGGGGTCATATGAATCCCATCATCCTCCGGAAATGTTCTTAGAGGAAACCACACAATCCCTTAAGATTCTGTTTTACGGCGAGAGAGTGGGTACTTTTTTTATACCTGAGGAGAATGTGGCCCCCAAGGGTACGAACCTGGATGGATACCCTGAGTCCCCTTCACTTGGAAAGCTGTATCCTGCGGTTTAAACTTTAAGAGGATCCTCGACTAGATTATAGCCCTCCACCAGCCCGCCGAAAATGCCTCCATGAAAAACAAGGTCATGCTGCTTTTTTTTGGTAAGCACAGGAATCAACAAAGAGACGTTATATAACGTCTATTTATATCCTCTTTGCTCACTATCTGCAGGCAGACATAGTCACAGAGAAGGGATTTAATGAGCTTTCTGGGTTTGCTCACCTTCCTGAGCTGGTAGGAGCCAGCTTGTGCCCAAGTGCGTCAGCAGAGCTCTGGCTGCCCGTGGGCGGCCGGGGGAGGTGGATGGGCTTGTTGCCATGGTGCCTCAGAGATCTCACCCCCTTCCCTGACTCCTTCCTCTCCCCCTCCTCTCCTCTCCCTTCCTTCCTCTCCACTCCACTCACCTCCCCCCT
>PVKE010002897.1:0-77385 GCA_004027555.1 Craseonycteris thonglongyai
GACACTGTGCTAAGCATTTTCTATATATTCATTTTATTTTCACGTAACTTTATAAACAGAAACTATTTTTTAGCCCCATTAGAGATTAAAAAAATAAATTAAGACAGAGTTTAAGAAATTTGTCCAAGACCATGTTTAGTAAATCGCAGAGTTGAATCTCAAAGTCCATTGTGTTTATTATCAAGGCTGTGTTCTGAAGGAACACACTAAGTCACCGTTATTATTCATGGCAACTACAAAGGAATTTTACCGCAACTTATCAAATAAGTGAACTGTGTAAATTTAGGACCAACCATTATTTTAATTTACAATATAGAACAGAAAAGAGCACTTTTTGTTACTCAGACATATCTTGTGATTGGGACAGTTCCCAGATGAATACTGAGATCGTTAACAAACAAATGGATTTCAGTGAGACCAAAATATCTTCTTTTCCCTTTGATGCCAATACCATCTTTCTCTTATTTTTTTCATGATGTGTTGCATTAATATTTCACTGATTAAAAAAGACAACAAATGTTTCTCTAACATTCCTTCTTATACCCCTTTATATAATGACTTCAGCTATTAGGCCACTGGGCTCTATGTATTTTATTTGACAATGGTTACAATTTTACTTAGTAGCTTAAATGCATGCAATGGCAACTGACTGATAAAATGATAGCAACTCTCAAGTTGTTTACTAGTCCTCCTAATATTCTAATTACCAATATGGTCAGAGACTAAAATGCCATTTTTGTTGTGTTTTCTCTCCCTTTCTACATGGCTCAGCATGGATAAGCTGTGAAATGTATTAGAAAACAATGTTTCTAATGATTTTATCTCAAAATATGTTTCAAATTTTTCATGCTGAGAAAGTTACCCTGTGAATTTGTTAACTGCTGAGATGAACTGAATGCTTAGTATTCCCCTGTAATCATTTCTGAAATCTCTAAAGTGAGGGCAATCTTCAGAACAAGAACTGTTCCATGACCCAAACCCCTCCTCCACTGTGTGGTTACGTGGGGCTTAACTTCTGTGGCCTCAGAAGTGAATATTCTATTCCTAAAACAAGAACAGGCAGAGAAGATGGTCAGTAGAAGATAAAAATTAGATGACTAGATTATGGCTGCCACCACGGGTTACAGCTACATTTCCTCCATATCACGTCCCTCAAGCATTATTACCAAGTCTATATACACCCCTGCTTTCTTTTTCAGCAAATAGGCTTTTCATGCTTCCTTCAGAGCTGCAACTACTTCTGCCAACAACCAGAGCAGCTCACTGATATGAAAATAACTTGGAGTAAAAGCCAACCAACCAAGTAAAAAAATATGTTGTTCCTCAAAATTGAAGTGTGAATGAAAAATACCCAGGGATATTATATTCAAAGGAATTGGTAAGGAGGCTTGAGAAATAATACTGTACACCTTGCTGCAATTATAGTTCTAGAGTTTGATATTCCTTCAGGATAGAGGCCATGCTGGCATTTTGTGACAATGAATACTGAAATAATAATAGGATCTTCCAGATGCTGTTGTGCTTTGATAGTGTATTCAAGAAGAGTGAAGAGAAGGGGGCTGAATGTGTTATTCTGTGATTGTAAGGCTAAATTCAAGCTAGAGTCCAGCGATTCCTTACATGATTTTAATCACTGACTGTGATTGATTTAAACAATTAAAAGAACACTTGAGGGATGCTGGGATAGTCCAGCAGGTTGAGCACTTGCCTTGCAACCATGAGGTCTGGGGATTAAATCCCAGCTCCTGCCTGTGCAAACCCATATGCTAAACTGCAGTGCAACCGGTAACCTCCTGGATGGAAGTGAAGGTTCTCACCTCCCATGCGGGAGCCCCCCGGATCAGTTCCCATCCCCCATGGCCCCACATCCACCTGTGTGGAACAAAACCATGTCACAGCTAATGATGTACAACTATGGAGACTGCTCTGGGCCCACGCCCCTTCTCTCGCTCTCTCTTGTCTCTGTCTTTCTTTCTCTCCTCTCAAACAATAAAATCAATCTTAAAACAAACAAACAAACAAAAACCACTTGAAACTAATATAATATTGTATGTCAACTGGAATTGAAAAATATAAATAAATATGTACATACGTACATACTGGCTACTGAAAGAAGAGGCAGACCACGAAATATATCTGCTCCTGCTTTGTGAACGGAAGGACCTAGGAATCCATGATATAAGTTGTCTGAAATGTTAACTTTCAAGTACTGAATGACAAAAACAAGGTGTTTTCATGAATGCTGAGATAAAATTAGGATATTTGGGAAGTAACAATGAAGCAGAGATAACTTTAGGTGGCCTCAATTATTTACTATGATCAGAGATAAAGTCCTGAAACAAGGGCCACCAGGCATCTTAAAAGCACATGCAATCTCTGTTCGTGGTGCTGTCAGTCACTGGCCATTGCTGGGCTGACCTGGTGTGTCTCAGTAGTTATTGACACTGAAAAATGTAGGCGAATGTTCATTACATTAGTGAGATCTTGAGAAGTGCTATCTACCTCATCACAGTAATTACATGATACCACAAAGTAGGTCACATCTTTATTTCAGTTTACAGATCTAAAATTTTGGTCTTAAAACAGGTTTGGGGAAAAAAAATAAAACTGTCTCTTCAACAACTTCTCCAAGGCCAAGAGATAATATAAAACATGTTCTCAGAGAGAAACAGTCCCTCAACACTTTTATTTTGATTTTTCCCTCCTATTGAATGATTACCTTTTGGGGTTCCTCTCATTGATTGCCTCACACAGGCAAACCCCAGTATAAAAATCGACTTTCCTAGACGTTCTATGGCAGCCATTTCTGACCTAAGGCTGAATATCCATACCAGGGGATGTGTTGGTTTGCTCTAGAAAACAACACTAAAAACTCTACCACAAAGCATTTCAGGGAAGCTAGAGATGCCCTCCTAAATTTACTTCTCCTAACATCATGAAAAGGCTCGCCTCTACACCTTCCTGAGGTGGGTGAGCAGGTCTTCACTGAAAAAAAACCGCATTAGTATTCCAGTCACCCTCAGCCTTCGGATGCCTTTCTCTGCAGGATTCCAAGAAAGTTATGGCATTTTAACTTATTTGGTATAGGCTATTTCAGACCCATATTTCAACCAACCTACAAAAATTGTTAGGGCTATTTCTGGCTCCTCTACTTAAAACAATAAATCTAGAATCTCTCCTTAGTGGGCCTATAGCAATATTTTAGGTCTGGTACAACTTTACATTCCTGCTACCCTGAATCCCACTTTCTTAAGATCTACCCTTATATATATTTCCCGTGTTCCTATCAAACTCAATTAACAGATCATTCAGTTCTGTTGGTGAATATTACATCTTATCACAGGTCGTGATTTGTGCCTTACCTTGTGGGGCCTGTTGGGATTTGACTGGCGACAGATTTGAAAGGGTGGCCCGGGAAGGTCTGGAGAACCATCAGCAGGGCCTCTAAGGCAGCCATAGCAGGAGAGGTCATTCCATGTTCAGGAAAAGAAAGGTTTACCTATCCAGGCAGAGGAGAAAGGGCTGTTTCCAATGCCAAAGAACACTCAGATTGTTGGAGATCGAGTCATCAAAATCTGCCTATATGTCCCATTGCAATTTTAAGGATCTCGTTCCTTCCCAGTTAATATCATAACTTTAAGAGACTCTTCGCTGTTGGAATCCAATCTGCATTATATTTCAGCTCTCTACAGGACTGGACTTTGGGTTTAGTTTTCTTGGCCCCTTGTTTGTTATAGGAAATAAGAGTTTTCTTCAAGGTGGGCATACAAGCTCTCAAGTGCTTTATGCAGACCTCCAGATGGGCATTTAAAGCACCATGAGCTCAGTATTTCCTTGCCCCCACTTCTCCGGCACTGTTCGAAGCAACCCAGCCCCGTCACACTCAGTACTTTCCGTATGTAAACACTGCACTTGCATACGCCTTTATAATTAACCATATCCCAGCAGTGATGTTGATTCAGTCAGGCCAAGAGCTGATACTGTCCAACTGACACTGAATAACTATATTGTAAGGCTGCAAATTCTTGTTCACCCAGAACCTTGCTTCCTAAAGACACTTGATTACAGGTATCTAAAGGTCAGAAATGGAGTCACTGTGTCCCCTGTGTTGCCCATATTGTCTAAGCATGCCCTAGATTACCAGTGCCCCCTTTATCATGGGATAGAGAATCATTAATGCCTTTAAATTGAATCATAGCAGAGAGAGACAGAGATTTGTCACAGGGAATTAATCTCATGCAATTGTGGGAGCTGGTGTTAGTTAAGCCATCTCTGTGAGGCTTTATTCTTCAGAGTTGAGGTGGAGCCTTAAGTCTGCAGGCCAAGTAGATTCAGGAAGGGAAGACAGGGGCAAAGTGGGGAAGACCAAGAATAAACTGGAACCCATAAGCATGAGCTGACCTCACAAGGACACACTTCAGTCTGGTTCTTGTTCCCTTTGACAGTGTGAGTGCCCTGCAGAAGCCAGAACTCTTCATTATGAAGCTTGAAACCACACACATTTGCCTCAGGAGTCAAAGAAGCAGAAGGAAGATGCAGGTACAATCGGAGCCGTTTTAGGCCTGGCTGCTGCCTCACGCCAGCACTGTGATATGTTGAAGTACAAAATGGCTGCCATTTTATTTACATCCTCCAGATCTTACAAAGGCATCTCTCTTGGGCCCCTTGTACCTGGAAATGTATAGGAAAGAGAATTCTGGGAACTGTAGTTCAGCTTAGCCAGTTTGACACATTGGAAAGCCCCCATTTACCCTGAAGAGATGTGTTCCATCAGAAATTTTCTGAAGAGATTTCTGACAGCTGATAGGAAGTAAAGTTTGTAAAGCAGTGCTGAGTGACTAAGAGGATAGAACTATAAATAGAAAATATCCTTAATGAAGAAAATAAACAGCATAAGGCTCCTGTACACCAAATACAAATTTATCTACTTTCTTATGCTATATTGGCTTCTGATTTCCTTTATTGAGATCTTACCCCAAATGATGCTGTTTTTTTCTCATGGATTTCTGATAAGGATTTCTTTTCCCTGGGAAAAGTAGATGTAGGTGGGCTATGTGATTCCCGTAGTTAAAAATTTAGACTTTGCCTTCTGTATCTTTCAGTCCCCTGAGATATTCCTGCATAACTATTTCTTCATTTGCAAAAACAATACTAGGCTTATTTATATATTAAAATCATAGAATTGCTGAGTTTATCAAATATGAATGGTTGCAAAGTATTCTATTAATACTTAAAAGTTAAATCAATCACTAAGTATAACTAAATTGTAATTGAAAAGTATAAATAATTATGGCCAGATCATTCTGTTCCTACCATATTATTTGTGGTTTTCATTTGCATGGTAGATTATAAAATTGAGATGATTTTATGCTACTAACATCTTTACTAAAGACATTGGGATATAAAATTTATTTTAAAAGATTAAATTTACTAAATCATTTGCATTTTTGATAGAGAAAATAACCACGATCGGTACTGGCCCATTATGGACTCCCCAGTTAGAAATTGCCAGTTGCATGTTGCATTTTCTTTCCCTTCACTCTCCTGGGCTTTTTTTCTCCCTAACTTCAAGTGAAATAATAAATACCATCCACTGAATAATTTTTATGTGGCAAGCACATGGCTTGTTGATTTAACCTTCCAAACTTTGAAAGTGGGGAGTTCTACTATGTGCCTGTTGCTTTAGTATGACAGTGTTTTCAGATATCATCTCCACCTGTGGAAGGGTGGACAGTAAGACACTGGAAAATAAAGAGGTAGTCAACCACCATAAAACCAGGAAAAACATAGAGAGCCAGAGAGGCACAGAGTAGGGACATAACGAGCCTTGATGAGTCAGAAAAGGTGTCCCGAGGAAGTAAGACCTGAAGGATATTTTGGAATTGGGAAAAGATCTGATAGGAGATAAGAGAGAAAAGAGTAGTATGTGTGGAGACTGAAGGTGAAAAGCAGAAAGAACTTTGCAAGCAGCTACAGACAAGTAAGCCGGGGTAGAGTTTGGGTCATGCGGGTCTGAGTGGTGCTATGTAAGAATGGAAAGGTAAGCAGAGTCCTAAAGGGCAGAGGGAGCTGGAATGGTCACCTTCTATCCCGAAAACGAGAAGCCACTAAAGAACAGTGACCAGGGCAGCGCCTAAGTAAGTTACTATTTTCAGAAAATTACTCTGGGTGACTTTAGAGAATGACATGGGAAAACAAAACAAAAACAAAAAAAAACTGGTGGCAAATGGACCGGTTCAGAAGTGAAAAGATTATGGCCTAAACTAAAGTTTTGGCAATGACCTTAAGAAGTAAACAGATCAAGAAACACAGACATGGTAGATTTTCAAGTTTTTTGTGTTTTTTTTTTCTTTTTATGTGAAAGATTTTATTTAACTCACCAAAGGGAGGTAGATTTTCAAGTCTTAATACGTGGATTAGATGAGTGCAAGAGGTAAAACTATTCTTTTCATCACATATATTATCTAGGTTTACATGTATCAACTCTATTTTAAAAATCACATTATTTCTTTTGTATTATATTTAAAATATGTATTTGAAGGGAAGTGTACCAGGATGGGGGCCATAGTGTTCTGGGAAAAGTGGGGCAAAGGATAGGAGGAAAAAAATAGATTGCATGTTCCCTGGTTACAGTCTGTGTTGAGAAATATCAAATACAGAAGCAACATTTAATTATCCACCTTGCTTGCATTAATACACAACTAGTAAACAATTCTGTTTTTGCAAAATCTTACAGTTTTAAATTAGAGCATTCCCTGGGAATCTAAGATAGTTTTAAGCTTTCCATAGAACATAATTTTAATCCTTTCCTTTGCTGACCTATCCTTGAAAATCACTGTCAGCAATAAAAAAACACATTTGAATAATTCTCCCAAATCAAACAGACCCCAGCCAAATATTTTCCCCAAGTGTGAAACAACAAAGGCAGTGGATGAAAATGAATCCGCGATGCTGTCTGGAACTTCAGCTTAATTTTTTTGCACTTGCTCAAATATTAATAACTTGTGATCTGATCTTTTTAAACATGCAGAATCTGCCTAAGCCTTTAAAAAATAAGAAGCTAAACAGAGACTTAGCATCACACTATAGGGAGCAACCCCAACTGGAAGAAAAAGGAACTAGACAATTGCAAGTCATTTTAGGATTGTTATTTCTGCACATTCCTAGGGAGTGTGTACTAAATGGGGTCACTGTAAGGAAAGTGACTCTGCATGCTATGGATTCAGGATGGCATGGGTGCCATTTCTCACTAGTCAGATACTAACAGAAATCGTGGATTGGGACGGTGGGGCTCTTACCACAGGTTTGGACAAACAGAAGCAAAACATAAATCAGCTAAAAGCAGGGCCTGTTTTATCGTCAGAGTTATAGGAGACATTTCCAAGGGCTCAGAAACCAGCATTGGATTCTTAATTAGGAAATGATTAGTTTCATTTTTGTGCTTTTCAAAGTATGAAATAGGGAGGGGAAAAAAAAAACTTCAGAATTATGCTTGGCTGCCCAAACTTAAGTTGCTGTTCTACTGATGTTAGAAGTATAACTAGCAGACATACGAATGTGATTTTTCTTACAAAACTATAATTGTAATTTACCTCAGCTTGAAGTATTTCCTAGTTGGCGTCTGCTAGGTGCCTTATTTCCTTTATCTGTACAATGGAGATAATAATAGTAGCTTCTTCATATATGTGGAGGGGATTAATATATAGCAAATATGGAAAATATCACCTGGTACATTGTACATGCTAAATAAATATTAGCTGTGGTCTTGTCAAATACTGTTATTTTGTCAAATGGACAGCCACAGTACTTTTAGTAGCATAGCTTTTCGACCTTGTAGGCAAAATGGGCCTGTGTGGCTTTGGAACTGAACTGATTTTTATGACAGTGACTCTGTGGGAAAATGCAGTCTCTGTCCCAAGCATCCCATTTATAATTGTTGGAGGATATATGTACATTTGGCTTGGGGATGGTCTGAATCCACCCGTGTGTAATGTGTTCCCAGGAAGAGCCATGTCTGATGTTTTCTCTACTAGGCCTTATCCTTGTAGGCAGGCCAGGGGACGAGGGGCCTACCTTTCTTACCTTTCTTAACTCAGGCGAGTAAGAGGCAGTCTTGAGAGAGAATTCTGGCTAAGTAGGCAGGCGCTAGCTCATCTCTGTCCTTGCAGATCATGGTAAGGATTTCGTTTTCATCCCCGAAGCAATGGAAAACCACTAAGGGTGTCAAGCAGAGCATGACACATGATTACATAGGTTTATAAGATCGTTGGCTGCCATGTAGAGTGAATTGGTGGGCGGCCAGGCACGTGAACGCCAATAGACTGATAGGCAATTCCTATTGTGGTGAAAACAGTTGTTCGAACTGTTGTGCTTGTTGTAGGCGTGGAGAGCAGGGGACAGTACGTGACATTGTCTGTACTGTCAAATTCAAATTCAGGCGATTGTACTAACATCTTTGACTAGGCTGAGCAGAAGTCTCATTTTAAATGGGACAGAAAACAATGGCACTGTCCATTTCAAAAGGTACGTGTGATCAGCCTACTGACACCTTGAATTCAGCCCAGTGAGACTAGGCTGACGTATGTATTGATTGAAACGGGACAATACTATTGTTTTCTGTCCCGCTTAAAACAGGACATCGGGTCAACCTATCTTTGACTATTTCCACATGAGTAAGGCAGGGAAATTGTAGTTACCACACCTGGGAGCTGGGGAGGAGTCAAGGAAACTGACACAGAGAGATGACAAGGCCACACAGCTAGAAAGCAACGGTGCCGGGATTGAACTCAGGCCGTCTGACCCCTATAGCTTCTCCCAGTGCGAGCTGTCATACGCATTAAATAAGGGGATGCTTACAAAACGCTCAGAACCAAATGTCCTCGTGTAAGGCCCACTGTGGGTTACCTATGGCTGTGCTTGTTAGAAGCTCCTTTGTAAATTTTATAATCACTCGCACCATGGCAACTGATTTATAATGTGATCCGTAGAACAAGTCAGATGCCTGAGTGCCAACCACACTTATAATAGGCCAGTTTTAAAGTTCAGTTTGCAATGATCAGAGCGTGGTGTCAGAGAGAAGGGCAATGAGGCAGCAGGCGGGGTGGGGGGCTTTTCCTCTGCAGATGATGGTGTGTGAGCCCCCCTGCCAGTCGGTGACTGTGGCCGTTTTCACAGAGATGGCATTAAGGATGAGGTTGGGTCTCAAAGCCCTTATCGGAACAAACAAGAGGTGACCAGTAGCAGCTCCCTTCCTGACTGGGGTCCCCCATCCATGCTCATTCACTGAGAGGGAACCAGGGCCCCAAATATGTGGACTTGAGTCTCGACAGGACTCTTAAAAAAACAAGTAAGCAAAGCCAATGTACTCGGGAGAGTCACACTAAGGTTAGAGCGCCTAGTGATCGTTGGCATCATGTGTTCTGCTCTCTGCCTCCACCGGAGCCGTGGGAACACCTGACCCTGAAGGCCTCCCACAGGGAAGCAGGAAGGGTGGGTTAGGACAAGAGCAGGCTGTACCTTTTCTGGGCTGTGCTTCTGGTTCCCACACTGGAAGTGAGCCTCCCTTTTGAAGCACCGGGTGTTAAAGAGTACTTGTTTAGGCCGACACTCCAGGGGAGCTAGGGAGAAGCGAAGCAAGCAAAGAAGCTGCCCCAGAAGCTGTTCACTTGCAGTTCCGTCCTTGCACAGAGAACACACCCAAAATGTCCTTGCGGCGCTGACGGAGCGCAGTGTTCGGAGGCCGTGCAATTCCGTTTCCAGGGCAGAGCTGAGTCATGTGTCCTTGCCCAAAGTTCACAAAGCACATGGTACCCGTGGAAACCTCGTGTGCACGAAAGTGGGACATCATGTCGCAGAGGGTCAGGTGGTCATAAAACCTGGAACACAGAGTCAAAGTGATGACTTTTCCACCTGCAAAAAAAAAGGTCCGTAAAGCAAGTCAGCTGGAATCTATGGTAAATAGTGTTGTTCAAGAAACGGCGGGGGAGCGGGCCAGGCCCCATGTTCACAGCGCACCTGCCTCCGAAGCTGTAACCCCTGCACCTCTGTCGCTTTATCTCAGTGCCCACTGCGCCATGGGTCTGCCTCTCCAGCTTATTGAATAATTGAGAAAATGTGCTCTACCTCTCTTTTAAATACCCTTCATTCCCCGCTGCTTGCATTATTACCATACTAGGAGCTGAAGCAAAATGCAAATTCTAACGTGTTTCACAAAAGCACAGACTGAGCAATAACAAAGGGAAAGACAAGAGTAGCCTCTTCCTATTGTTCCAGTAGATCCGCAGAGAGCACCGAACAGACATAATAAATCCCCACCAAAGGCAGTGTTTCTTGGTGACCCAAAAGGAGGCTTAGGTCTAAGGCACATGTATCCATTAAATAGAAAGCGGAATTTGCTGCTCAGAGGGCGTTGCAGCTGAGCTTCCACAGAGTCTTGCGAAATCGCCCCAGAACTGGCCTTGCTACTCAAGAGAAAAGAAAGAAAGCATCATGATACTAAAGAAGGTAAGGCATTTCTGTTTTTAATTTTGGTAAATTAGTGTGAGACTCACATATTCAAACAAAATGTGTGGTCACAAATGAAGAAAGCTAAGCAAGATAAACCAGACAGAACTAAGAACCATACGACTTCACTCATATGTGGAATATAAAACAGGAAGTAGCAAAGAAACACAAAAGAACCTCATGGACACAGTCCTTAGCTTAGTGGTTACCTGAGGGTAAGGGGGGAGGGGGTAGGAGAGTAGGGAGGGGGCATTAAATAGAAGGAGATGGAAAGAGAACTGACTCTGGGTGGTGAACACTTAATGCAATCCATAGACGGTGTACTATAGCATTGTACACCTGGAACCTGCGTAATTTTTACTAACCAATGTCACCCCAATATAACAATTAAAAAAATAATACAACACTTGATGAAGTTAAAAAAAAGAAACAGATGAAGAAAGCTAAAGGTTAGTCATCGCTGGGTGGACTGCCTAGCCAACCCAGGAGACGAACACGGAGTTCAGCTACTAACAGTTCAGCTTTTCAACACCCATAAGCTCGTGTGCTCCTGGGTCCTCGAGCGACATCTATAACTGCTTTTCCTGTAGGGCTCAATGGTACTCGTTGAATCTCTTTCTTCTTTCAACACATCCTGGATGCTGAATTGTCCCATTTGTGGTCTGTTATACAATCAGAATTTTAAACATTAAATAAAATCAGAGTGGTTAGGTTTTAAATAGCAGTTTGTGGAAAAATGATGTTTCTGAAATCGATGCGTACCTAATTACTACTTACCCCATGATATGCATTGAGTCTTTGTGTGTCTCCCACATTTACAGGCACCCACTGCACAGAGTCAAACACAGTGTGAACATTTATTGGACAAAGACTTTTATAGCTGAGTAACTTGTATGTCCCTGCAGGTAAAGAGGATGGACTTACAGTAGAGAACTTTGGAGAAGGAACCTTAAAGTGCACCCACCACAGCGTTCTGCAGACAAGAGAGGCTCAGTCACGGAGGCAGCGTGCTCCCCCATGAAAGAGGCGGAGCTTTCAGGCCACACAAGGTCATGGTCCCTTTGTGACTCTGTAATTTACCAGCTAGTTACTTATGGCTTCAAAGGAGCCTTAGTTTCTTCCCCTGGAAAGGTGTAAGGCTGTGTATTTCACAGGCCTATTGTAAGGACAAAATTAAATGACACTAAGTGTCGAACACATGACAAGGGGCACAATAGGTGCTCAGTATGTATTCTTTGCCCCTTTTCCCTGGCCGTGGGTTGCACGCTTCATCAATGGCAGACTGGAAATGATAATACAGGTCTCTGGGCCTCCATGTACACAATGTGCCATCTTCGCTTAGCTGGGCTGAGTTGTGGTTGACTTCCTCAAAGACACCCTGTCACACAAACCCAAGCATCCAACAAAATGTGTCCCAAATCCAACAGGAGACAGCCAGGTAGGGTGGCCAAGGGGAGAGAAGGGGGCGCATCTGAAAGGACAGTTACTCTTTCTCCATTCTGCATGGAGTTCATTCTAATTCAGCCCCAACAAACTGCAAAGAGGGCAAGTGTTCCGAGTATGTAGGTATAAACCCTGAATCAGTCCCAAGAAACGGGTCAAAACCTTCACGCTCCCATACGGTCATCATTTCAGAACGCTCTAGTAGGGAGAAGGCGTTAACATTTACCGAGCACCTACCAGGCATGAAGCACGTTTTCAGCAGGACTGTGAAATGGGTGTGCCCCCTCCCCCATTTGCACACCTGGGCTCAGAGAAGTCAGGGAAATAACCAAGGGGAAACGGGATAGTGTCAACACGATTTACAGCTAGTCACACCTGACTTCAAAGCTCCATCCTCCGGGCCTCCCAGCGTGGGCCACTAGAACACATATGGGCTAGGCCTGATCGAATGAAGCTTGAAGTATGAGTAGTTGGGAGTGTAGGAAGCTGATCATAAATCAGTGAGACTGGCAACTGTCTTTAAGGACGTGCTGTTCAGACCGTATTCCATAACCCATCATATAGGCGCAGCCTAAGCAGAAGACAGCGTTAGCGAGGGAAGGACAATGAGCGAGTCAGTGGGGCAGAGTGTGGTAGGAAGGCCTTCATGTATGTTCTGTAGAAAAATGCAGTTTCTAATCAGTTTTTCAAAACTCACTGGTCTGGGCCACATTCAAAGAAGAAGAATTGTCTCAGGCCACACATAGAATATAGTCACACTAACAATAGCTGATGAGCTAAAAAGTAAAAAAAATAAATTAAAAAAAAATCTCATAGTGTTTTAAGAAAGCTTACAAATTTATGTTGAGCTGCATTCAAAGCCGTTCTGGGCCACATGTGGCCCATGGGCCTAGAACTGGACAAGATGGTTCTAGAATATGTCCACTATGAAAAGATAGTGAACATCATAACCTCCCCTTAATACTTCATCATATGATAATAAGTAAATAATTTTTAAAAAGCAAGAAACTCAGGACAGAAAAAAAAAGTTTCTTAACATATTTGGGGAGAAAAAGAACAAATTAAATTACCATGTAGGTTGGAAGGTCAAAAGACTAGAATCAGTCTAAAGTTTTTATACAAACTGTTAATTATTTTAAACATGATTTTACTAAAATCGCTGGAACCTGATTCTTGTAGTTGAGGTGAGCCGTGATTGCTCTGCTTGGCTGTGAACTCTTCTGGTTCTGTGCTGATGTTCACAGAGCTGTGTTTGTTCAGGTACCATTTGGCCATTGTCCTAAGGCCCCCAATCACGTCCCCGGTTCAGGGTCCACATGGTGGTCTATCATTTCAGAAGCCAGGACCACTTATCTTTTGCTCTGCAGCCCCAATACCTGCCTCCCCGATCATAACTCGAGATGGTTATTCCAATTCTGACCTTCACACCCGCCTTCCTAAAGGGAGGAGAAAAGGGAAAAGTCGTGTCACCTTCCCTCGAGGGGCATTTCCAGGGAGTTTCGCAAACCATCGAAGTGAGGCTGGATGTGTCAACTGCAATTCTACGACAGGGAAAGATCGGAAGATGAGGTCAGGGGACAAGTCCTGCAACGGGCTCCATCTGCTGTTGTGGTACAGATCTTAATGGGACACTGCAAAGGACTCTGTCAGAGCTACTTCAAGGTGTGTAAATTTCACCAGTTTTATGGGACATACTCATTGCCTGCAGAGCAGGACGTACGGTAGAGGGGCACACTGAAAAGAGAAATGCCCTAAGGTGAGGTGGACCTAGAGGAAATACATGATTCAGGAAGTCCTTGCAAATGAGCTGTGACATTAGCCTCTTGCTTTGTGTCTCTGGAGCCTGTTACAACCAATAAGTTGTAAAGATCAACAAAGACTTCTGAATCAATACGATTATCATTTATTTTCGTAAATTATTGCATGATGTTTTTTAAGAGAAAAATATTTATCATAAATTTCTATTTCAGTATACCATAAGGAAATGGATTAATTATTTTGCATTAGTAGGTACTGGTGGGTTTGCATAGTATCTTATGACACTGTATTAATGTTCCATTATAAGTGTAAATATTACACTTACATATGTTCCATGTGTCTTCAAACAATCCAAAGCGACAAACCTTGTATACCATTTCTCTAATTGATTTGCCTGGTATGTTTATGTTAAAGAACCACATTGTTTTCAGCAGAGACGGTTTAACTTAATCTCTGTAGAAACTGTATGAGTTGTGTATTACTCCCATTTTATACACTAGAAGAACAGAGGATTAAAACAGGACACAGCACCTGGCAGGATCACACAGGCCATACTAGAAGAATCAGAGGTCCCATCAAAGTGGCCTGCCTCCAAAGACTGTGACGTCCCCATAAGAAAGCCCATAGCTAGACATATGTCTTTGTGGCTCTCCTGGAATATTTTAAGCCCTTAGAAATCCTCACATCATGCTTGCAAAAAGTGACAGAAAATTAAAGTGACGTGTGCCACCTCCCGCTTTTCCTCTCTGGACTCATTTTAATCACTTAGGACAAATGCCTCCCCTCCCCCAACCTTCCAACATGTTGCCATGACAGATTAATTCAACCAGAAAGCTCTGGCAAAGTAAAATCTGTTCCAAAGATTTCTTTCCCCCTTTTTTTTTGGTACAAATTATCAATCAATGGACGAGAATGTGAGTTCAAGTCATGAACTGAACTGATGTCTGAAAAAGAATGCATTGAATTTAGAACTCTGCCCATTGAATGTGATTACTCTTATTTTCAATTTCAGATCAATAAGGTCTTTGGGTGTTTATGCTATTCAATAATACATTTTTGGATAGCAGACTTGAGGGTGAGAAAATATTTCATTTAAGTGTTCCCAGAAGAGCTGCAGAAAAACCTTTGATTTCTGCTTCTCTTGAACTTCTATAAGCACCAAATGATTCTGAAAGAAACAATGGTCAAATTAATTCTAAATATTGGTTTTGTGGTAGGTTTATATTGTTTAAAACTAGCCTATCATTAACTATTAGCATAATATAATTAATTTGCAGCAGATACCTTTACATGTAACAAAGCCAATCTTTTTTATGTACAACTTGAAATAATTAGGCTTTATTGTTTAGCATTGCAGAACCTTTATTGTTTACTGTTGTGAAAGCCTTTATTGTTTACTGTTGCAGCCCTTTCCTGATTTGTACTGTGACCACAAATCACAGCTCACACTTAGTTGTTAAAGGTGTGAAGATCCCCACGTGTGATGCACTATTTCTCATAACACCTATCTGTGAAAACAATTAAGAAGCCAGTTGAAATAACTCCCGGCTCCGCCCCAGACCTCACAGAACCTGTGCACTCCTTATTGTGTCTCATGCACCCACATGAAATCAGGCTTGTCAGAATTTCCCTTTTGTTCTTTCAACATTACCTTACGTATCCAAGTGGTCACTGGTGTCCTTAGGGCACACAAAACTCACTATGGTCAGTGAGTAGAGATTTTCACATAAATGTAACGTAAGGCATATAATTAAGCGAGGAGCGCAGGCAAACACGAACCATGACAAGTGTGTAATAGGCACCACAGCGAATGCACACTATGACACGACTGGAAATCGTTTTCACTATCTCCAAACGACATTTAAGAGCATTATCAGTAAGTGAGGGAAGGGATCGTAAAATGTGAAGTTTGTCACAATGCTGCCTTGCAGCAGTCCCTCAGCTATGGGTCTTATTTTCCGGTTATTCTGATGTGTGAAGGTGGTGTTTTCTAGCCAGGACAGGAATGATACTTCACATTTCACAGGACCCCAAGCTCAACAAGTTTGGTAAAACTGGACTATGAGATGATTAAGCTTTTCAGTTTGCTTTTCAGTAAGCTTTTCAGTAAGCTTTTTCAGTTTTCAGAGTCCTTGGTTGTGATGTCGTAACTTCTGGGCTCCTCAGGCTCAAGGGCTTGCCAGCAACAGACAGAATGTTCCAGACTCTTATTCTTTAGCTCTGTGATAAGGATGTGCAACAAAACTGGGAATCCCTTCACAGTTTCCCGGGTTTGGATTCAGTATCTTCATGTGGAACAAGGGACAGAGATATAATTTGTAGACTTTGTAAACATGTGGTTCTATGACATCCCAAGTGAGAAAATGAGATTGTTTTTTGGCTAAAACACATACTGGAGGTGTAGCCCTGCCTTTCCCAGAGGTGCTCAACATAATCAATTGAAGTCTTCAATTAAACTGCCTTTCCTCTGAAACATTCTTTTCCTGTTTATTCATATCTTTGTCGGGGATGCTATAAAAATGTTTCATCACATTGTATTCTTTTGTAAGTAAGTACCCCCAGGAAAAATGCATGCCTGGTCTTATTGCAAGAACAGTATTCTTTTTCTATATACTTAGTTCTTTGTAAATCTCATAGTTATTATCAACTAAATGTTAAGATCCCCCCCCCCCACACACACACACTCACACACGTGGGAGCTTAGGGGAAAACGTGCAGTACATGGGCATTACAAACTACATTGTAAACCTTACTTCTTATCGCACTTTGTTTCTTCCCCCACTTTTTTGGGGGGGAGGGGGGTCATATTTAATGTACTCTTGTAAGTGGCCTAAAATCTTTTCTGAAATATAGGGGTAGCACAAATTTTAAAATGGGCAAAGGAATTTTTTTAACTATTTCCCAGAAAACTACAGAAATGAAATCTCCATACAAACTCAATAATATTCATAAAAAATAAGAATAATGCTGGCGAACATCAAGTGTGAAAAAGACTGTTTTCCAAGCTTAAAGTATTATACTATTACCCCTCCCTTCCCAAAAGGCTCAAAATTGCTTTATAGAAGGCTGTGTGATACACAGATAGAACACATGTGGTTAAGGCTGAAAGAGTTGCACAAACACGAATTAATGATTTGCTGTGAGTTTCTGTCAGACTTTAAAAACAAAATTCTAACTGTCTAGTCCTGCTGGCCTCTTCTGACATGCCAGGGAAACTAAGGGCCTTTCCACTAGTTTCTTCTTTTTTCTGGAACATTCTTCCCCTTAGTATCTGTGGGACCAGCTCTCAACTCTGCTCGATGTCACCTTCTGTTATGAGGTCTGTACTGACCACTCTATTTCACACTGCGACTAGCCCTCAATAACCTGTTCTTAATTTTTCTTGTTGCCATCTATTTTTCTCTTTCAAACATAGCAGGTGATTTATTCATTAATTAGGAATGTTGTTTATATTCTTTATTCTCCAACTGGAATGGAAGGTTCATGAGTTCAATCTTCTTATGTTCAACACTGAATCCCAAGCCCCTAGAACAATGTCCATGCTATGCATTCAATAAGTATTTGATTGAATGAAGAAAAGATTGCATTTTGAACATTGGAAGAAAAAGGAAAATGTAAGAGCTTTATAGGACTTTTCATTCTCGTCTAATTATAACAGTTGTTTCGTTTAAAATTATTTTATAAATAAATTCTGTCAGAAATCTCACTATGGTTTCACATTTCAGTTGTTTTTTCCTTTTCTATTTCAACATCTATCATTTTAAACTAAATCATCATCCAGTAGCGTCCTGATTGCTCTCCCTGCTTCTAGTATTTCTGGGCTCAAATACATGATGAACATTTTTTCCCAGATAAATTTATAAAACACACATATTATTCATGGGTCCCCCCAGCTCAGAAGTCAAGCTTATCTTCTGCATACATTTCAGACTCTTCACTGGGGACTTCAGGCAGCACTGACCAGGGAGCTCCTCTGATTTCCAAACGTCTGCCCACAGCTCACTAACATGATGCCTTCAGTCCGAGGACCCCACCAGCTCCTGAAACCAGCCTGCCCTTCCCAGCTCCACTGAACGCCCCTGCCCGGCTCATCATCCGCTGAGACACCCCCATGGTTTCCCTCTCCAAACCCCAAAAGCTCTTCCCACCCTTGCCACAGAATCACCCTGATCTTTGAAGACCAATCATACTCACTTTGTCAGTTGTTAAAATTTGTATTTCAGGGATTTTTTGATTGTTTTGTTTTGTTTTTGTTGATAAATTTATTGGGGTGACTTTGGTTGATAACAATTACATTATTTCCAGGTATACAATTCTACATTATACTGTCTATGCATTCATTATATGCTCACCACCCAGGGTCAGCTCTCCTTCCATCACCGAGTGTTTGATTCCCCCTCCCTACTCCCCCTGACCCATCTCTCCCACCCACCTCCCCCTTACCCTCAGGTAACAACTAAACTATTGACTGTGTCCATGAATCTTTGTTTCTCTGTTCCTTTCAGTTTTATATTCCACCTATAAGTGAAGTCATGTTTCTTGCTTCTTTCATTCTGACTTATTTCGCTTAATAAGATGTTTTCAAGGTCCATCCATGTTGTCACAAATGGCTGTATGTCATCTTTTCTTATTGCTGAGTAGTATTTTGTTGTGTAAATGTACCACAGCTTCTTTATTCAGTCATCTATCAGAGGACACTTTGGTTGTTTCCATGACTTGGCCACTGTGAACAGTGCTGTGATGGACATCGGGGTGCATACATCTTTGCGGATTAAGGTTTTCAGGTTTTTTGGGTAGATACCCAGAAGAGGAATTGCTGAGTCATATGGCAGTTTCATTCCTAATTTTTTGAGGTGTATTTCAGTTTTTAACCTTACACTGTGGGATACTGTTGTAAAATCCTCAAGTAAAATTTAAGTGACTTACTCATAGAAATTACAGCTTCTACTTCTTTCGTACTTCTTTTCTAGAGTATTTGGCCCAGTGTTAGAAGTATAGTCCATAGTCAAGAAAAATACTTGCTTATTAAGTAAGGAAATGAATATATACACATAAGAATTTATGAGGACATATTAATAAAGGAAGGATCAATAATATACTATGTGGAGTAAATAATGGTTCATATTTGCAAAGATTTTTAAGCCACATACCACGTTTATTCTTCACAGCAATCCTATAAGATACTCAGCATTGTTCCCATTATTTTCATTTTACAGCTGAGGAAAGAGAAGCGCAGAAAGATTAAGCCAACTATGGCTAAGATTATGCAACTATGAAGCAATGTACAGTAGATTCTCAGGTAATCGGCACCCAGAGGGATTGGTGGATGCGGATAAATGTAAGTAGACTCTCCGTTAACCAAAATGCAAGCAACTGGCTCTCTCAGGCAACCAGCAAGATTATTATGCCAGTTGCTTAAGAGTGCCGGTTGGTTGAGCTCCGATTAATGGAGAGTCTACTTTTTAAGGATTTGATTTCTGGTCCCTGAGGATGTGGCAACTCATCATACTACATTTCATAATGATTTTAACTTGAATACACAGAATATAGATGCATATATATAGTATACACACATACTTATATGTAGTTTCATTGATAAGGTTCTAGTCTAAAATGTTTGGAAGTTCTGACCTTTCCAGAAGCCTGACTAATTGACTAATAATTGACAAGTGCATTTTACATAAATATATTAGCCAGTACTAGTAAAGACAACCCAGTAATCACTGACTGATTTTCAAGAAACTTAACCGGAATAAAATGTGTGAAAGCTTTTAACACCTCAGGACTGCATGGTAGGTTTCAGAGAACTGGTATTTACAAGTGGAGTAATACACTTCTAGGAAGGATTTACCGCAGCTTATAGGTAATACACATGTTCCAGAAATTGAGCCTTAGTGAGCATGTTACAAATTAACTGTATTATGTAACAGATGCTTGATTTTTTTTCCTTTCTTAAAAATGTGACTTTAAAGTCCTTGGTCTTCATTCTATCTAATCTTTCAGGGAATCAAACATATATCCCACATAATTCTAATATATAGAAATTTACTCATATATATGACTTTGAAGAAATCGGACATCCTATTCTATTACCTGAGAATTTGAAAGATGCATTACTTTTGTCTCAGCTTTTACTGAAATTAATCTCAACCTCAAAGCAAAACTCAAAATGTAAAAGCTGGAAGAGACCTTAGGCTAGTGACCCTCAAAATTTAGTATGTTTAAGAATTATCTGTGGAGGTGCTGATTCAGGAACCTCCTCTTTGGCAAGTCCACAAGGCCATTCCTAGGTAGAAAGTTTATGAATCTTTTGAGAAATATTTCTTAGATTCATCAAACTCAACTTCCTCATTTTTATAGATTAGGTCAGTTAAGGCCTACAGAAGTGAAATAACTTATGCTGATTCATACAGCAAGAAAATGTCTTACCAAGGGCTTAGTCTCCTGGTTCCTAGTCCAGTGCTACTTAAACTCTAGTATGTCCTTGGATTTTCTGGAAGAAAAAAAAAAAAAAATTTTCATTTGAATGATCTAAACAATTAATGGTCTCAGAATCTGTGTTGCTGAAATCTGGGCTCCGAGTTTTCCACGCTTACATGAGCTATGAGCGTTTAGCTTTCCTCGTGTATCCATTAACTCTTAATATGAGGGTAATTGCAACATCTTAGTAATATATACACCATGATGATACACGGTACCTGACCGTCTAGCTCTCTTCCTTTATTGCAAACTCAGCCTTTAGACCAGTGGTGGCAGATAGTTTTAAGGAAGTGGCTGAAGAGAGAGATCTTTTCCTAAGTATTATATTACATAGATATCAAGAAAACTAAGGTTTACAAATGGAGAATGCAGTTGGGACTGTGTGGGAAGGGCAGGTAAAAAAAAACAACAGATTATTCATTTTTTGCCTCATCACCAATATATCTCCTGACTTTTTGGTCATAAGCAGTTACAGAGCTTGATTAACAGTCTCACCTTCGCTAAAAAAGAAAAATATGTATCTGAACTCCCTTTGACTTAGAGAAGTTCCGGCTACTGTAAACATCACTTTGTTACTGTTTCATTCCATCATGCATACTTGTTTCTCAATTTCTTAAATGTTACCATCTTTTCCTGTCTTGTTTTATTTTCTTCCCCCTTCTTTTTGACAAATAGTTATCCTATCACAGGAGTCTGAAACACACTGATTTAGGATAGCAAAGATAAAGACCATGGTAGAATGACGACTATGTCTGTCATCTAAGGTTTAATTGGTGTCTGTAATTACTGATTACTCAACTCTCCATTATTCCTGTGTGGCTTAATCCTGGTTAGATGTTTGCACCTTGGGTTTCCCGGTCACCGGGATGCTCTGAGCCACGTTCTCCTGCTGCCAGTGCTCAGTCAGGAAAATCCAACGAATTTTAATACCGTTCTAAGCACAAAACCTCATTAGGAAGATACATCTCATGCCTAAGGAAGGCCTATAATGTATTCCGAAAGCAAATATAGACGTTTTAAAAATTACTTTCTATTTTAGATTACTCTCTTCTCCTAGCACAAACTACTTAGAACTCAATGGGCAGGACTTGACCTATTTGGTTGAGACACAAAGTTGCCATTTTTGTAGGTCAATCGTGATAAGTTATTGGCATGTTCATATGCGTCAACCTACATAACATGGGATGGTTCCTTTATAGAAATTCCATCTCCTATTGCTCTCAACTCTTGTTACAGATTTCCAGTGTCAAAAGCTCCTGCGTGGTCGCCACAAAGGCCATGTGTACGGGGCTGAGAGCTGCAGTCACACCGAACCCCAAAATATGCCGTATTGTTTGGGCCTCCTGACTTAGTTCCCCGCTTCTGGGTTGGAAGGCCTTTTGCTCCTCTGTCTGGGAGATGAGTGCTGACTCATCTTTGCAGATGTGGGTCGTGTATCACTTTATCTACCCAGCTCTTTTCAGGATCCCCAAAGAGAGTTGTAGCTGGCTTCCTTTGGGGTTCATGAAGATTAGTGGGTTTCAGTCTCAGTTCCTATAGCAGTCTTACGCTCTTTACAAGTTGGTCTTCTCTGTTAGAGCTATGGGAAGGACAGCCTTATTCATCTCGTCATGTCTGATGCCGTCCCTAGCACATGGGGGGCGTTAATTCACATTTCAGAAAGAGGAACAAGGAGCAAAGCATATTTGTATAATATCATGGGAATCTTACAGTCGTGTTGCTTTCTATGGGATGCCCAGGTTTGGAGAACTGACAGTCAAGTTCCCTCCTGGTGTATTGAAGTAGGAAGAGAATTCAGAGTGCCTCTAATTTGATTCTTCTCCGTTACAAGCCAAAACAGGATCTAAGAGAATTGGTCACTTTCTGTAGGAGAGGGATTCTTCTTGCCAGGGGACATGGCAGCCCACCGGGAGCTAGAGGGCACTTGGCAACATCCCACCTACTCACTAGAAGCCAACAGCAGCTCGTATGCACCGCCTCTCTTCCGCGTGGAATCTAAAGGATGGGGCTGACAAAAGCAGCCGTCCAGGTCATCATTTCAGAACAGTAAACAAGCTAAACCTAGCAGCCAAAGCGGGAGGAACAGGGAGAAACGTGGGTGGAGTCAAGCCCACATGGCCCCGTGCGAGCTGAAACCTCTCCTCTGTGCCTGCTCTGTTTCTGTCCTTGGAGTATCTTTCATCGTGGTGATTACTCGTTGCAGGTTCACCGGAGTTCAGCTCCGTCGTCATTGCATCCTGCCCCCTTCATAGGACAGGGCAGGGACCTCTTTCAGCGGCTGCGCTCTACCGTAGTTTGGGCCCATGGCCCGATAGCCATCTCAGAAGCCCTGTGCCACCGAGTTGTGGGCACCTTTGCCCCATCTTGGGCACAAAAGGAGGCTCCAGATTTGACCGTTACACGATGTATGCGTGGGCCGGCCCTCTCTCCCCAGCACGACGGAGCGCACGCTGGTGGAGGGCTTTGCAGCCTCGACATCTGCTACAATCCCTGGCGGCCTGTGCTGCCTCCATCAGGATCTGTTGAATTGAAGGCAGGAACCACTGGGGTGGAATGAAGAAGACCCCCAAATGGAGGCGAGGGGTGTTAATTTTCCTGCCCATATTTCCCTTCTCAGTTTGAAAAGGCTGCTGATTCAGTTGTTGGAGAGGAATTGAAAATATGAAAATGACATTTGAGGAAAGCTACACAGCTATTGATTTTTTGAGACTGGACTTTTCCAGCCAACATATCAGATTCATTGTGAGGTCTTTTTTTTTTTTTTTTTAAGAAATAACTTCATGATCTTAGACGAACTAAACACAACAAAATACAAGTTCCTAGAAGCATACTGAGTTTGTTCAGACCGTAGCGTTAGCCCAACATGAGGTACCTCTTTCGGAGCCTTAGAAAAAAGATAAACTACTAAATAAACATTGACTATATGTTCTGAGTCACAAACAAGCAAACAAACAAACAAACAAACAACCCAAAAGAGGTTAAAAGACAAAGTTCAGTGCACCATTATTTTGACAGATTTCACTGGTTGGATAAAAATGTCTAGTGTCTCGTGCTCCGAAATCATAAAAATTAAAAAGTGATTTCTTAAGGGTGAAATAGGATAAACAAAAATAAGGAAACTATTCCCTCTTAAACAGTTCTAGGGTCATCAAATTGGAATGCTAAAGAGACATGAAATATTTGACTAAAAAAAGGTTATCTTTTAGGGTAGCATGCTTTCTCCTAAAATAAATACCCAAACCCACATTTTTTTTTCATATTACTTTTACCCAACCACTAATTTTATTATTTTCAACTGTTTTACACTGTACCATGCCTTAGAAAGCACATGGGTGGTAAAGGTCATATTCCCAACATCAGTCATTAACTACCAATGGCTTAGACCATCTGCTAGTCTTCACGTGCTAGAATTGGTAACACAGTAAATATGGGTATTTTCTTATACTAAACAATATGTCCTTTGGTCTGCTATCACTTCGCGGAAGAACTGAATGAGATTGTTGAAATACCTGTGTATGATACTTAGGGTTTGTAAATTTAATGTTTTGAGATTAATGTACCTGTTCTACCTATAACAGAAGGAAAATGCCAATACAGTCTAGTGATAGAGCCCAGACCGGATGCTTAGGGTTTGGGAGAGGTTTAAATATCAAAATATTTAAGCATTAAAAAACCTGGTTAGGTAAGAACTTCAAAACCTGTCAAAACTACTCTCCTCGTGGCTCTGTGATAAAACATGTCCCCGAGCAGAGAGTAGAGGCAAGAACAAGCATAAGGTTTTACAACTGCTAGGTAGGATGTTTGTACTGGGACCTAGGCAGCAGTTATAAACATAGTCTAGCGCATGGTATACAATTGGCCAAATAGAACTTGTTCCTGATTTGGGTATTTCAGACATTTGAGTCTTAATTTAATATAGTGGGAGTTAGTTGCAAGTTACCAAGTAGTTTATAACCAAATCCTGGGAATAGACAAAAATTATCCACACAAGCAATGAATATTTATACCTATTTTATCTGAAGTACCTTACAGTATTTATAAGACTATATATCTTGAGGAAGCTGGGATGGCTCAGAGGGTTAAGTGCTCACTTTGCAGCCCTGAGGTCTGAGGATTGAGTCTGCTCCTCAGACTGTGTGGACCGATATGCTGAACTGGGGCGTGCTTCCCATGTGGGAGGCCCCTGGCCCAGTTCCTGCCCTGCGAGGCCCCCGCCCACCTGTGTGGAATGAAGCCTTGTCGAAAACTGATGATGTACCACTATGGAGACTGCTCTGGGCCCTCCCCCTTCTCTCTGTCTCTCTCTCTGTCAAAAACAATAAAATAAATCTTACAAAAACAAAAGGAGATGTATCTTTTTGGACCAGATGGGTTCCAAAACACTACCACTACCAGTTTGGCTGGCATGTTGGTGTCACAGTACTTAAATGACCCTGTCAAATCTCTAAAAAGAAGGTTGTTAAGCAGCTAATAACCCAGAAAAGTGAACAACAGTTAGAAACCTAACAAGATTACAAATAGATGAAAATCCAACTTGAAGAAGAGTGCACAATGCATGGAAACCAGCCAGCGATCAGAAGCCAAAGAACTAGAAGATCAAACAATTCTCTAAAAGGAGAGAAAAAAAGTATGGAAAGGTTCAATAAAAACAGAAAAGCCATTCTTTCCAAAGAAAGTCAACTATACAGAGGTGGAGAAAGCGAAGGATAATGGGAACAGTATGCCCTAAATTCTTTTCCCTGGTGCCCAGAAAAAGATCTAAAGTCAATTTCTGGTCGGTGTGTATTATATAAACATGTTGCAAAGTTATATTCTGGAAAGTGGGTTTCATCTATTAATTAGCTCACAGGGTCTCAGTTTATGGGAGAATGTCAGATCTACCCAAAGTGCTTTTTGGAGAAAAAGCTCCTCCCACCCCCTCCCCACTGGTGGGGAGATAGCACTGGAAGGGAAGGGGGGATTTAATGTTGGAAAAGTTCTGGGGATTCTGATTGCCTGCCCAGAGTGCAGCTCCACCTGCTTAGTTGGTGATTTACTGAGTCTGTGAAAAGATCCGAGCAGATGTTTGAAGGGAAACTTCACCCCTGAGAGACTCCCACTCCGGGGTGGGAGAAGCTACTTGATTGGAGAGGGTCTCCATTCCCATGTCAGGCACCTTTGGGACTGATGTCTGCCTTCCAATCAAAGGAACCCCGGAATTGGGGGGGGGGTAGCGTATAGGGAGAGGGACACCGAGCTTGGTTCCAAGATTTGGGCAGATGAGAAGGAACATGTCTCCAGGGTAGCTGCCGATCTCACGAAGACCTTGTTCCATCCCAGAAGGGAGTCTTCTAAGCTCTGCGTCGATTGCTTCACTTTTTACTGGAGCAGGACCCCAAAAAGATCCGCTCAAGCCGAGAAGGGAACCCCAGAAGGGGTTTTCGTGGCTTGGAGAGGAAAGGGCAGAAGGGAGGTCAGGCTGAGAGCTGTGTTTCGGTGTTCAGGCCGGGGGCCAACGAGAAGAGAGCTGGCCCCTGGGGCTGTTGTTTCTCACATCCTGCTTGCTCCCCAGCAGGAACGGGGCTCTCGGGGCTCTAAAGGGGGCGAGTCGTAGGTGGTGAGCCACATCTCCATATAATCAGCATGCTTCAACCCGGGAGGAGCGCGGGGGAAAAGGAGCCAGGAATGGCCGTTATTTCCGGGAGTTTCCCCCCTGCAAGTAACTCCTGGTGTCATTAATGTCAGTGCCCGAGCACAGAGGTGGGGAGGGGAGAGCAGGGCAATCGGTCCCTGCAGGAGGGGGTGAGGGGGCGTCCAGGAGGGAGGAGGCACTAGAGGATCTGGGTGCCTGGAATCCCTGCCTCCTTCCTGGCCACTCAGGGCCAAGGACGGTCTGATTATAGGCTCAGTCCAGACTTTTCGCCCTGTGCCTCCTTCCCTTCCCACCACCCTCGCCATCCACAAACGCGCCCCTCCTCTGCTCTCAGCTCTGGTGTCTCCCTTGTGGGCCATGTATCAGGGACCCAGTCTTACCCTCTGCACGCGGGCGTCTCCCACCCCCTCTGGAGACTGAACTGTGAGCGTGACCCCGGATCTAAGCGCGCACTACAATGCAGGGCACGTCCGCCTGTCCGCCTGTCCCCCAGAGCCTGGGACCACACACGTCACGCCCTGGTTTTCTCCCTCGTCTGCCCAACTTCCCCTTACTGCTCACTCCCCTTGTGGATTAAAAGCCGATTTCCAGTTGGTTTTAAGAGGCTTAGAGGTCTGACATCAGTGAGATAGCCTGTCTTCTAATTAAAGTCCCTTCCCAAGTTGGGTTTTTTTTTTTTAAGTTAGTGTGTAGCTAACGGTGATCCCAGGTAAGTCTGGGTCCCACTGAGGGGCAATGAAATCCCAGGGACCTCGGTCTGAGTCTTCAGAAAAGCGAGGAGGACTGAAAGGCCCGACTCTAACTTTTCCGAAGCAGAATGCGTTTCCGAACCAGCAGGTTCCAGGCTTGCGCTGTAGGGGCCGCCGGCGGGGCGGGGGAGCCGGTGGCTGGAGAGCACAGTTGCCATCCCCGCTGGGGGCGAGGGGTTTGCTCAGGCGCGGTTTGGGGGAGGAGAAGGAGACGGGCGGGATGCGATGGGCGGGCACCTAAGTGGCAGGTACGCGAAGCGTCCCCGGAAACCGCGGGGCGGGGGCGGTGCAGGGTGGGCTCCGCCTGCGCGCCCCGAGCTCGGGGAGCGGCCGCGGCAGCCGCGAGCGGGACGGAGTTAGGACCGCTCGGAGCGCCCGGGTCTCGAGGTGCCGGAAGGTTCGCCGTCCCTCCACTGGCTGCCGGTCGCCGGAGAAGATCTGCTCTCGGGGCAACGCACCGGCCACGCGTCCGGGGGCTGCGGCTGCCCGGGCCGGCTCGCGCGCTCCCTCGTGCGCCCGCGCGCGCCGCGAAGTTTGCCCCGAGCTCGCCGGCCGCTCGCCGCGGGTCCGGCCCGGCCGCGGCCCGGAGCGTCGTGGGCCATGCCGGGTCCCTCTGCCGGATCCCGGGAGCGAGGCGCCTCGCCGCCCCTACGCGATGTGCGGTGACAGGTCGGACTTGAGTGGAGGAATGCGCGAAGGGAGCCCGGGCGCCCGCGGTCCTGATGTCTGTCCCTTCCGCCCGAGCGCCGCGTCTTCATCTGAAATGAAAGCTGGGCCGAGCGGGGGAGAACCGCCGGGCCGCTGGTTCTGATCCCCGGGAACCGGGAAGTCGTCTGCAGAGCTTAGCAGTAAAAGAGAGAGAGGGAGGGAGGAGGCGAAATAGGGGGGGGGGGGGATCCCTCCGTAAAAGTTTAAGGCGAGCCGTGGCCGAGGCAGCGGCGCGAGGCGCCGAGGAGCGCGGGGTCTGGGCTGGCGAGACCCCCCGGAGGCTGCGACTTCGCTGTTCACGCCGCTCGATTTTTGGAGGGAGAGGCACCTTCCTCGTCTCCGCTTCCTCTCCGCCCACCCCGGTCCCTCCCCCTCGTCTACCTGTCAAAGTCACTGATCTCGTGCATTTCGGAGGCGGACGTCCACGGGAAGGCATTTCCCCCCCTCGGCCGGGGCTCCGAGAGGGGGCGACGCGCAGGACGCGGCCCCCCAGGGGCCCGAGGCAAAGGTAACCGAGCCGCCGGGAGGAGCGGGCCGGCGCGGGGCGGGGGGCGCGCGGAGTCCTCTCCCGGGCGCGAGCCGGTGTCCGGGGCGGCGGCGGCCGGGTCCCCACCCCGCCCCTCCCGCGCCCCCCGGAGGCTCCGCTGCTGCGGCCGCCGCGCGAGGCGCCCCGGGCTGGGCAGGGCCGCCGCCCCGCGCCGTCGGCTGGGCTCCCGCGGGCGCCGGGGCCCCGCGGGCCACACGGTAGGTGCCGCCGGCGCCCCCCTGTCCCCGCGGCGGGAGGCAGGGCTCCGGGTGCCAGGAAGTTTGCAGGCGGCGCGCGGAGCCCCCGCGCGCACCCACCCGGGGGTGCGCCCCGAGCGGCCGGCGCGGCCGTGGGGTGGCGGCCCCAGCCTGGCTCGTGCGCCCGCGGACAGACCGACGGGCCGGCACGCGGCGCGCGCCGGAGGGTCCCCCCTTTTGATTTTCTGCGGCCGATGGTCTTTGCTGGGGAAGAAACTTGCCTTCTGGCCGCCCCCCTGAGAGCGTTTGAAGTTCCTGCCATTTAATCTCTTTTATGGGCGCGATTACAGCCGCGCTAGCCCAGCGTGTGCAGCCGGGAGAAGGGAAGAACGGAAGCGGGAAAGACTTGCTGTGGGCACGCTGTTGGGAACATTTTCTCGGGTTCTTTACCGGCTCCGAATGACTCGGTTGATGGATTCGGCTAGGGACATTGAGTTGCTCTGCCCTGTGGATCTGTGGATATCTATATATAATACAAATAATACTGAATATTATTGGGCCCAAAATAACCAATTAAGTGATTCATACACGGGCAAACTTAGATAAAAAAAGAAACCGCGCCCTCTGCTGTTTATTTTGGTTACCTCACCTGGGAGCCTCCTTTTTTTCTTGTTTCTTTCTCCTTTTTCCAGAAATCCGTTTAGGAGGTTGTCATTTTACAAAGCCAGGGAGGAAAATTCCTAGCGGGGATTTTAAAGCAACTTGATTTTTAAAAGTCGAACATTGCGTCCCCACCATCGCATCAGGCATGGAGTTCCAGAATAGAGGCTTTGGCTCTCCATCGTCTCCGTTCTGCTTGCCCAGGGAAAGGTGATGGATGGAGCCGCGTTACCATTACCGTTTGTCAGTCTTTGGAATGGAAAATTCTGAGTAAGATTCAAAATTCCACTAAACATATGGTGTCTCTGGCAGCAGCTTTGCTCTAGAAATAAGGCCCTATTTTATGACCGAAATGCTAAGGGTTTTTTTTATCTTACAGAGGATGGGGGGGGGGGGAAGGCGGGGAGACAAAAACCTTAATGATCTTCCAATATAATCATTTATATTTATTTAATCCTTCAAATATATTTAATGGTTAAGCTCTTAGAAAAAGGTTTTCAGAGAGTCTCCTTTTTTGGAGAAGGGGCAAAGTGTTTCTGATTCGTCTGCCCTTGAGGAGCAATTGGGATCCTGGGGAATTAGCAGCCCCCGGTTTCATTAAGTATTTTGAACTGTGTCACTCTGAGTGGCTAATGCGCCCCTACTCCTTTCTCTTCAGCAAAGGACAAGCAGCTCCATAAACTGTCCAAGATTCTTTTGGAAGATAAGCAACTTTCCACTTTTCACCATCACGAAATTTGGATCTTTGCATGTGGATCAGTACACAAAGAAAAAAAAATGCATGAAGTGTTTCACATGTAATATTGCCCCAGCGTCCATACAGAAGGGGTGAATTTCCTCTTCTTTTCTGGACGTCAGGAAATGAGGTCCATTTCACCACTCAAGCCCAACATGAGGGCGTTCAGAATTCCATATGTTTGTCTATTAATTCAGTGATACTTTCTGCCATGACATTAGAGAGGGATACCCTTCCAATTTTATAAGATAATACTTTACTTGCAAAGAAAGCCTTCTTTTTTTTTTCTCTATTGAGTATTTTGTTTTGTTAGCTTTCACTAGGTACGTGCATTAAAATAATGCAGGTTAGCTTTATTAAAAGGAGGATAAGGTACTCTGCAGTTTTCTTCTGTGTATGTGTAATGGGAGCAAATATCTGTCTTTACTTCCATTATTATTCTGGAGAAAATTCAGATAATATGCTTCAAAAATTAAACCATTACCCATTTAGTTCATATGTTCTCTAAATGTGGCAAAGATTTCGAGAGAGAGTTTTAGAATTACAAAAGCACCAAGGTGCTTGGAAAGACATGAAATTTTATATAACTCAGAACATCAGTTCTATGTTCACAGACAAATATTTGAGTGTAAATGATATGGGTCAGTAAGAGATTTAGCAAACTTTAAAAAATAATTTTATATTTAGAATCCAGAGTTTTATTACAAAACTTCAGGGGCGCATACATTTTTCTCAAATATGTATTTGAAACCGTGGAGCTCTGAACTTGCCTACAAGAGAAGGAAAGATGTGTTGTGCTGTGATAATGAAACTCCGAATTCCTTCTCGACTCAACTGATCCTGAAATACTTTTGCATATGATCCCATCTTCAAACATCCTTTAAAATATATGCGATCTAATTTGTGTAATCATCCCTCTCTTATTGAAAACAGAGATCTTTCAAATACTAAGCTAAGCTATTTGGTTTTATTAAGATCTCATGGTAGGCAATTACTCATAATGCCCCATCAAGTAAGAGTAAAAAATATCGGTTGTGTTCAATACGTGTATTTTGAGAGACAGTTAACCAAAAGATAGAAGCACATGTTTCTCATTAAGATGACTAGCACATGCTTTCTTCACAACCAATAAATACATGCAAAGAGCATTCAGTATATGTGAACTGTCTCGAGTCAATCTCATTATGACAGTTTTAGGAGCTGCTAATTTTGATAGGTAATGGGATTTGTATATATCTTTATCTCTTTATGATTTTCACTCAGTGGGATATGATTATAGTCTTTTTGTTCCTTCCATTCAGAAACATGCATATTTATAAAATTCTTAATGTTTATGAGGAATGAGTCAAGAGGTGTCTATGTCAGGTGCCCCCGAAAAGTTGAGTATTTATGGAATAAAGAATCCACTATCACCAACCCCACCTCCTAGTGAGATGACGTAATCAGATGAACACCGAAACCAGCTAGAGGTAGGGGATTTACTGTCAATATTTTTCTCTCAGTTGATGAAAGTGGCAGTTGTTTGGGGAATATATTTGTCTATAATTTTGATTGTTACTACTCCCATGTAATATTTAGGGAGGCTCCTTTTCTGATGAAAGAAAGGGCTTGTGAAATACTTTTGCAAAGTTAACCCAAAGTGGGAGGGAATCCTGGAGGAAAAAAATAAAAAGATAGGTTTTGTGTATGCAAAGCGCTTTTATAGCCCCTTTAAGTGCAGATCAATAACATTCATCTATTGGAGGGCATGCCATAGTTTTACATTTTTACATTGGTTCTGCACATTTATACACTCGTCAGAGGTCTGTGGAGTGCTCGTAGCATATTAATGGGTGTTTTTATCCCAGAGGACTTCACAGTACTTTAGTGCACAGGTAGAGATGATGGCATTGTCTGATGAATGGTGAGGTCCCAAGGTTTGCAAAGTAAAGAACTAGAATGGGGGCTGCTTGCATTTAGGTGATGTGTCCACCTGAGACAAATTCCCAGCCCACGTTACTTGGCAATTGGTTCCGTTCTGGGCCAGAAGGGATTAGGTTGGTATATGAAATCCCAAAATATGTCATTGGCTGTCCTTCTCATAATCGGTTTGGCTCTCTATTTGCTGTGATGCCCTAGCTTTTAAGAAGCTATTGATGATTTTAACCTAGTTGAAAGCAAAGCCAGATGGGAACCGGTGCCATTAGGTAATAGAGGTTAAGGGGTAAATAATGTTCTATTTTTACATCTATTACATTTTCTTTGAAACCTCCGTAATTATACTTTAATAGGAAATTCTTGACTTTGACAGAAGCTTCTTTCCCATTGTGTGGCATAAAAGTTCATAGATTTAATCTTATTACTTTTATATTGAGAGGATTTTCTTTGAAGTATACATGGTCCTGAAAAGCGAGGAAACCCTGAAATGAAAGATACAGACTAGGTGATCCATGCTACAAACATAACAATGAGAATGATTATGTTAAAGCACAGCTTAGTGACCCGCTGCTCCCGATCTGTAATATATGCCCTGCGTGGTCAATATCTTTCTCTATGTCAATGGCAGCTCATTAAATGTAAATACTTGCAGACTAACTGAGCCATGCCATATTAGTGCTTGCCAAAGCTTGACATTTTTAATACATTAATAATACGTCTGTAATGTAATGAAAAACTATTAATCACAACTGGTTATGTGCCAGAAATGTAAGCTATAATTGGCTGCTGCTTGTCAAGAATGTCTGTCGCACACAGTCCTGCAACTGCCTAATATTCAGATATCTTGCCCTCCTCTGCATTTTTCCTTGTCAGTTCTCTCAATTCGATCATGAGGTAGTCCATAATTCTGTGTAATGACCATCATTATAATTCTGGTATCCTTTAATGAGATTTCGTTACGGTGGGATTGCTGTTGTGTCAGGAAATAGTAACAGGTTCACATATCATTTCCTTAGTGTCCAAATTTGTCACACACACACACACACATACACACACACACACACATATGATCACCCTTTATTTTGTGGTTGCAATAAGGCCAAATGTGTCTAAAGAGAGTGATAACCAAGAATACATGGATTAGGGGGATGACATTTTATTGGTAAAAAAAAAAAAGTGAAGATTAAGTTCAGGAAGAATTCAAACATATACTGAAGGTCATATTTTCAAAATAATATTGACTTACAATGTTTGCTCAACTCAAAGTCACTGCAGTTCAGTCCAGAACTTCAAGAGTATATCATTTTGATAAATAAATTGCTATGTATTTGACACTAAGAATTGACATTAATAATTTCTGGCCTAGTAGATTTTACACTGCATTAGTTATAATGCTGAGCTCCTTCAACGCACACCCTAGGCAATGCTTGGTTCTGTTATACTAAAGTAGTAAACACCATCGAAAGGTGCATCTAGAAAATATACCGTATTTTCCGGCGTATAAGACGACCAGGCGTATAAGACGACCCCCTAATTTTACAGTTAAAACATAGGTTTAGGCCTATATTCGCTGTATAAGACTACAGCCTCGGAAGTGGGGGGTAGTCTTATACAGCGAATATAGGCCTAAACCTATGTTTTAACTGTAAAATTCGGGGGTCGTCTTATACGCCCTGTCGTCTTATACACCGGAAAATACTAAGCTTGTATTATTTTAACAACTTTTCAGATTATTAATTGTCAAATTGGTGGATAATTCCGAAAATGCCAACTTACAATTACTAATGAATCTGAAAAAAACACAAAACAGCAACAACAAAAAAACCCAGAAGACTGTAGTTGCCACAACACATAGTCCTCTTTGATCTTTTTCTTTTTAACTTAAGGTGTTAAAGGGTGCCCAACCCAGTAGAGGCTTTATGTTACAAGGAAGAGGCAGATTCAAATCTGAAGTTTATACATGTTTAGACAAACTGGTGATTATTACTTTATCGGAACTCAAATGTTCAACACTTTTCCTAATAGAAAGTATCATAAATTGCAGCTATATGATAACATTGTATGAATTGAATATAATGAAAATTGCACTTGCATCCATAAAGCAATTATTATAAATTACTTTGCTATGGAAACACAATTCAACCGTCTGTGGGCATTTCATAGTTTCTGTGGCTTAGTTCATTTTAAGACGGTGCATTATTTAAATTTAGTGAATTCCTTTTATAAGATTGAAGATAGGGCACTTCCATATTTAAACTGCTTTGTGTGAATTGTGGGGTCTATAATAGTATTTTCTAAAAGTACACGTTTTTGTCCTTTTTTGGTTGTTTAAAAATATAATCAATTACTGAGACTATGGCAACACGAACTAATTAAGTGAATTATCTATTTTAAACCTGGAATCCAAATTTTACCATTTGTTTACATTTGGACGGTGATCTCTTAAGAGAAGTTGCCAGTTTAAACTCACCAATGACCTGTATCCATAGTTATGTACATTGCATTACCAGTTAACCAAAAGCACTTTTAAACGGTAATTTTTATTTTCTCTTAGAATTAGTGCCATATTATTTTGCTTCGTGGCCCTGTTAACTCACCCTCAGCTATTTTTATATGTGCATTTTAAATTGTGCATTTTACTACAGAGCTTTTAGTTTTAAAGCAGCGTATAATATTCGCCTTTGGGACAAATTCTCTTCTTCTGTTACTACAAATGCAGATGTAATGGCTATAAAAAGATGTAAGAGAATAGAATATTCTTATGAAAGGAAAATTTGCTCCTTCAGTTTTATTTTGAACAATTTTTTCAGAGAGCCAAATTATCTTTATCACTAAACGCAACCAAACAAAAGATGCTAAATTCTTCTAATATAATGAGCAACTCCAAACAATACTGGTTTTCAATTCAGCTAACAAAAGCTCAGAAATGTACAAGGAATTTGGAGACTTTTAGGGTCTCTTGCCAAGAGACAAAAAGCATACAAGTAGTTGTCACTTTTTTGTCATTGTTATAAAAGTGCTCATTTCCCCATTGTTCTCCTGGAAGAGTTTCTTGCACTGTGGTATTTGAGAAATTTTAAGTCTAGCTGCTTGCTCTTAGTTCTGTCAAGACGGAAATACAAGCATTGAAGTGACAACCTGTAACTCACCTGAAACACACACATCTGTCTTTGTTACATAGAAGAGTTAAATCCTTTGTATTGAAATTCTCCCCAATGTGAATCATTTCTGTGATTTGCTCATTCTAGCCAAGCAGCTGAATAAACGTTATCCATATTATACCAATTTGCTTTCTATTGCGTCTAACCTCCCCAATTGTCAACAGAGTATACATTTTGTAATGCATGAATACTGGGACAATAACTTTTATTCATATTGTTTCTAAAAGGGTGTTGGTGCCAGAAGACAAGAATGATTGATGGGGAGCAGACACCGGGCTAGAGACACCCATCCTTTCGCTTCAGTGCATCTGAGCAATCCTTGTGAGCCGTGAACGTCGAGGACCTCCCTGGGTTATCGGATGTACAAGAGAGCCATCCCTTTGCGAAATCGTTACCGGTGATCAGACACTTTTTCCAGACACCAAACTGGACCCAAGTCTGATAGACATGTTCTAGGACAATGAAAAACCTGCAAGTTACTGTTAATGCCTGATGCACAAGTATACTAGCCTTCCACCAACGCCCTGAGGATCCCTGAACACGCACAACCTCTCAGCCCTGCACCTTTAGTTTTGGAATCAACCTTAAGGTCTCTTCTTGTTTGTTTTTTTCTTTTAACATCCAGACCCACCTACATAGAGACATATATGCATATGTAAAATAGTGCACACGCCCCCTTTAGTTACCACGAAGACTGCAAAGAATTTAGAGATGTATTTGTCAAGATTCCTATCAATTCACGCCCTCTGGGTTACAGTGTCCTCGGTGATGCAGCCCTACCCTTTGGTGTGGGGACATTATGACCTGTGTAAGACTCAGATTTACACAGAAGAAGGGAAAGTTTGGGATTACATGGCCTGCCAGCCGGAGTCCACGGACATGACCAAATACCTGAAGGTGAAGTTGGATCCCCCAGACATTACCTGTGGAGACCCTCCTGAGACATTCTGTGCCATGGTGAGCCAACCCTTTTGAGTAGGAGAATTGCTGTGAAGGGGCAAGGTTGCAGATGAATGCAAATGTGGGGAGAGGGTAATGTTAACAGCTCAGCTCATGCAGTGAGTTGAACCTGCAGGTGGGAGATTGGTGCCAACAGGCTAGCTTCATTCTCTGTGGAGGCTAATACCTCCTGCCCTTACAGTGCTCACGGTGTGATTGATGCCCTGGAAACTTACCTTCTGCCTTCCAAAGGTTTCATTGTATATAAATTATTAAAGGAAAAGTCCAAGTGAAAGGGAATTCTCAGATGGGAGATGGGGAATCTGATTAGGCCCTATGTGAGGTAGCAAGGTTAAAATCCATGGGGAAACCAACTTTAAAAACATAAAGGTTCCTTCATTTATATATATGTTTAAAGCCAGTCCAGTGTTTCATCTTAGTACAGGGCTAGAATGGATTCCAAGGTTTTCCTCATCAGGAAACTGCAGTGATTTGGAAATGTCTGGCTGGGAGACCACCGAGAAGAGAGACAGAGGAGGAGAGAGGGACTTAATGCCTCATGAGAAGCTTTTCCGGAAGAATCTCTTTTGCCAACTCATGCAGCCCCTTATTTTCAAGGGCTACGGCTTTCTGTGGGCGTTTTAAACCATGAATACTGGGGTGTTGAAAAATACTTGTTGAAAGGTAACATTTTCAGCAGTGACCTATAAGGTGTTGGTACTAGAGTCTGATGATTCATATTGATGTAAATCAATATGCTAGAGTTCAGATAGCATGTTCTTTTAGTTGATATCCTTGCTTTTTTTATTTTATTTTTTTATTTATTTGTTTTTAGGTGTTCTTCATTTGATGCCAGAACTGTGATCCAATTTTTTTCGCCCTCACAGATATAATTGTTCAGCAGATTTTAATAGGATTCTTACCTGACTTTATTATCCTGAACGTGGCCTGGCATTTTCGGCATAGTGAAACTATTCATCAAAGTAGCATCTGGTCACAGTCCCCAGTGAGTTAAATTAGCATAAGATCATCCTGGACCTAGCACTGTAGCCAAGTTTTGCAACCGGAAACAATTTTGAGCAATAAAGAGTGTTTTCCCCTAAAAGCTAAGGGCTTGCCATTTTTCAGAAGTGCCTGTGGGGACTGGTTTGAATGATCGTCTAAACCTGATTTTGTGGAGTGTGAAACAGAGCTTGGCTCTTAGGTGTCACTGTGACGAAAGTGCCCTGGAAGACTAAATATTTCAAAGGGAGGCCCCGTCTGTCTGGGAAGCAGGGGTGTGCTTTGTCAAGAAGTTGCATGTTAGAAATCAGGGACTTGCAGAAGAGGAGTTGACTCAAAGGAGGAGTTGACATTAGCAAAACTACAATAAGGCGGTACGGGGGCAGGGGTACTGGGTGACTTTATATCAGGCCTTTAATAATCTCTCATACAAGGTCAAATTCAGATCTCATGGCGAAAATGGGGGGAAATTTTCATGCAAGGAATGGACTGTGTGACCTCCCATCATTTACAGCAGTCTTGAGTTCTGAGCCAACTCTTCATGTTACTCAAGCTCTGTGTATTGGTTAGTATGCAATAAGCCACATCTGGACTTGTTTAATAATGTAGAGATCTAGGTAAAATAGCAGATTTCCTTGTTTGGAGAGTCGTTTCCACTCGCACTGTGCACTGTGTTTGACGTGTGATTTGAACGCGTAGCTCCCAGATCTCAGCCCCCTGCAGGGGAACGCTTGCTCCACGCTGGTCCTGTCCATCCTGTTGAAGGTTTCCTTGGTGTCTTTCATATGCCCCTGCTCCCATTGCGAATGGGAAAGGACAGTCAGAACTCGTGCCTGCCTTGCACAGGGATATGTTCTCAGGTCCTTAAACAAGCCATCTCCTACCAGTCCACAGTCTTAGTGCTGTGAGAAAACACAAGACAAAGAATTAAAATGATAGCCCTCGGCTTTCTCCAGTGCAGTCTCATGTATACGTTATATGTTCACATCAGTCTGCACAGAACAGCGTTTTTAAAAGGCTACCCCTTAATATGTTTGGAAGCATTGGTGGCTTTCAGCTTGTCATCGAGCAGAACTGTTTTCCAAGGCAGAGTGTAAAGTTGGTGAGCGATTACCCATCAGTGCTTCATTCGGACTCCTTAATATGCATATGATTGGCATAACAGATTCAATAACCTATCCTGAAATGCGCGCGCTGGGACTGTTTGCATGCATATGATACACCCAGTCCCTGATAAGGGCCTAATGTAGCAATGCTTCCCCCATGCGGTTTTGGACGTCCCGTAACACTCCAGCATAAGGGTTCCTGACACAAGGCTGTAAAGCTGTCTCAGGACGCTGTCATGTCAGACCTGTGCAGGTGCTTCTCAGCCCGAGGTCTCGTGGGAATCCACAGAGTCACTCGTGTTATGACTTTCATGCTCTCCCTCCTTGGCATACGCTTTCATACCTGCGTCCCCAGGTCGTTAGGGCCTATTACATCAGGGTGGCCACAGGCGCATGATCACCACTGAGCCCTTCTATGTAAATATTTGCTGAGAACCTGTCTCAGTAATCATCTGCTCAGCTAGCGACACCCTTATTAGCTGCCATTATAGCAATTCTGAGCACCGAGGGGATATTTGGTCAGAGAGTTACCCTATAAAGACCACAGCTGATTAATTTTTATAAAGTTCATTGGCAATGCATTAAGAGTCTGTGGTGCTGCCTTCTGCATTTGCTCCCATCATTGGAGGCCGCCCACGAATGTTGCATTTACTTTATTTTTTTTAAGATTTATTTTATTGTTTTTGACAGAGAGAGACAGAAAGGAAGGGGAGGGCCCAGAGCACTGTTCATAGTTGTATGTCATCAGTTTTTTCACATAGTTTCATTCCATACAGGTGGGTGAGAGGTCACCTAGGGCAGGAATTGGGCCAGGGGCCTCCCACATGGGAAGCACTCCCCAGTTCAGCATATGGGTCCACATGGGCTGGGGCTGGGACTCAATCCTCAGTTCCCAGGGCTGCAAAGCTAGCGCTCAACCCACTGAGCCATCCCAGCTTCCCCTTCATTTACTTTAGAGTGAAAATTTAGGTAAAAACAACCACGTGTTGCCGTTTAACAATAGATCGGGGATTGTTAACCCGGATGACCTACTTAATAACTCTTTCATGTCTATTGGTTTTAAATCGTTGTGTATTAATAACATCAGCATTTTAAATATTTGTTTTGTGGGTAAATTCTGCCATTTCTATGTAGGGTAGTAGAATAGAAGGTTTTATATAGAGAGATATATGATACATATATGTATGAACTATATATATTAAGACCATACATTTTCTTTTCATTTTTTTAAATATATTTCTTTTAAGTGGTTGGGAGCTAAAAAACATCCCTGCTTTTGTTAAGGGGCAAGGATCTGAAGAGTAGAAGAGGGTTTTGTGTTTTGCTTTAGCCTGGGTTACTGTGTTAGTGTAGATCACGTTCTTCTTGCAGCCTCATAAAAGCTTCAGGTGGCACGGCTTGGTCAGAAAACACAGATTGCCTTGTGACTACAATTAGTTTCAATTGACATAAAGAGCCCACAGGATCGTATGAACCTGCGTGTCAAGCGAAGTGACAACACAAAGCTATGACTTGTTCCTTGAGTTTAGACAAACTTAGCTGTCATATCTCCACACAACACCCCAGTGGCTTAAAAATGGCAAACTTATCTGCAGTTATCTTCAGCCTGTAGCTCATTTTCTGGAGAAGTTAAACAGAAGCTTTGGAAAGACTCCGACAGACGGAAGGCGTCCGGCGTCTGTACGATTTACGGCGTGAAAGTGCTGATGACTAGAAATGTGAGCCCTTGAGTGCGGCTGTGGATTTCAGAGCCAATCAAAACTAGCTTAGGAAACAAAGATTATTAAAAAGTCTTCTGTGCGTGTAATTCTGGCATAATATTAGGAGGTGGACATTAAATGTTTCCCTTGGAGACTTTAGGCATCATTAATGCAGCAGGCCTTTAATTACAAGTAGGCTCATATTACTTAAAGAAATGCAGAAACTCAAGGACTCAGAGGTGTAGTTAGCAAGCCCCTCATTATGTTTACTGAAATAATGAAATGAAAGGGTGTCATTTTTCTAAATAAAATGTCAGAATTTAAAATGAAAATGGATTTTCTTTAGGAAATTTACTAATGTGTGCCCGCATACTTGATAGGCATTTATTCAAGTACCATAACAGGTCTATTAATGATCATTTTATATTGTGCTATTTCTAGATAGACTCCTATTAAGAAAAAAAACTTTAATTATTGTGAGCATTGTGGCTAGAGCGTATTTCATTATGTTCAAATGGAATTTATGAAAGGAGTAGAAAGCTTTCGTGTTTTATGATTTTAAAGGAACCCAGTGGTATGAGTGAATGGTAATAGATATAGTCTCAAGACTATCCATAACTTCAATTTCTGATTTAACATCAGCTCGGATAAAGCCATTTGATGACTATCAGGTGGCCTTTGAGAAGTTAATTTGATAAACTCAGTTACGTTTTCAATGACAAGGCATTAATATTAATTTTCCCCAAACTGAAAATGACATTGACATATAATCGAATAATCTTAAAAATACACTCTGTTCACAGGAAACATAATTCAATGAATGGATGAAGTTTTAATAACAGTGACATATTTCATTTGAACTGCTTTATCCCTTAATTATGCCAGAAGGAGATTTTTAAAAACCTCCAGTCTCTTCATTATTAACACTTCATTGTTATTAGTTCATTATTTAGGCTTCTTTCTTAGAAAAGTTTAATTCGTGTTTGCAATGAATTCAGTTCCATGGAGATCAATCTTTCTGATATATCACTACATCAGATATGTCCTCGTTGGGGAGCTTATAAAAGCCCGTTATTATCTATTTCATCAAGTGTAAAGTAGTCTACCTTTTGAAATCTGGGTGTACACAACCTTACTTCCCATTACTTGCCATTAGGACCTAATGGCATAATCCAGGGACTGAAGGGTGACAATCTGGTTGGAAGGGGACTGCAGGGTTGAAGCCACATAGGCATAGCAATGCAGTTTATGGATGGGGAAGGCCTTGGGAGGGAGCTGATAAAGATTACAGCTAAGTTAACAAGACCTAAAACCAGCCCATGCCATACATAGTTCCTAAATAGTGCTCTGTATCCACAAGTACTGTTCCCTCTGTTGGGCTAAGGCTTCGCAAACAGTATGCAGAGTAAAATGGACAGAGCATGGAGCACATGAAAACCCTGGGGCGCTGGTGAGAATCCAAGTCACACAACATATGGTCCCTGCCGCTAAAGGAAGTAAAGAGTCTTACGCAGAAGTAATACAAAGTAGTGTGTATGCAGAAGAGGGAGGAGCAGAGAAGACCTGCTCTCACCAGAATTTTTTTTTTAATTGTTTTTGACAGAGAGATAGAGAGAAAATACAGAGACAGAGAGAGAACTGAACTGGGGGAACTCCCCAGTTCAGCATATGGGTCCGCATGGGCCAGGGCCAGGGCCAGGATTCGATTCAATCCTCGGTCCCCAGCGCTGCAAAGTGAGCACTTAACCCACTGAGCCATCCCGGCTTCCCAAGAATTTAAAGGTAACACATTTTTGCTGCGTATCAAAGGGCCGCTTGGAAAACCCTCTCTGGTCATCAAGTGCCGTTTTTCAGATGGTGTCTGAAAAAGACAAGAGAACAGTTGGTGAGGCAGAGGGGAGGTACAGTGTTTAAATGACAGGGTGGTGGCCTGCTTAATGGGAGAATGACTGCTTACACCTGACCAAGTTGGAAGATGAGCAAAACAATCACAGATCCTGACAAGTTAGAAGTGTGTATGTGTTTCTGAAGAGATGCTGGAGTGTGCTGAGTAAAATAAACCATGGTTCACCTGCCTGCAGCTCCAACTTTACACAAAGATTAGGGGAAGCATTCACTTGAATGCACACATGCAAGAGTTTTACAGGTGAAGTATTGAGACTTCAAAATAATAACTGCCTTGTAGTAGACCACTCTGAGTCACCTTTGTCAGTCCCCCACACCCACAGGTAACTGTACCTGCTCTCTATCTAGAGTATCACTTGAAGTCACTTGAAACACATGAGAAGCTGTGTCCTAAAAAATCCATGGTCTGTCTGGATTCTTTTGGGGTCTCAGGTGTATTTTTTTTTTTGGTGAGAGGCTTCCTCTGCTTTGCTTTGAAATCTACCTGGGTCTTAGGCTAGTATCTTGCTCCTTTGACTTGGAGGGCTAGAATCATTTCATAAGAAGCCTCTCTTCTCTTGCTTGGAATACTCTATGCTGTCCTTCACTTATGCCAATCTCACTCACCCTTCAGGGTCAAGTTTAAATTGATTCTCTATACCAAGTTTGTCCAACCCACAGCCCAAGATGGCTGTGAATGTGGCCCAACATAAATTTGTAAACTTTCTGAAAACATTCTGAGATTTTGGGAGGACCTTTTTTTTTTTTTTTGAGCTCATCGGTGTTAGTGTTTTTTTGTGTGGCCCAAGACAGTTCTTCCAATGTGGCCCAGGGAAACCAAAAGGCTGGGTACCCTTACTCTCTATAGTTCCTGCTCATACCATTCTCTTGACCTTTTAACTCCTTTTCACTCTCTCTAAGTATATGTATTATACTGTGCCTATGTACTCTGCTACATTCCCCCATTTAGCACTTCATTACATTTTATTGACTTATTACACTCAAATACACATTGGTATCATGTGCTTGCTGTTAATCGACCCTGACTCTTTCACTGTATCACTACTCTTTAAATGAGATAATATTTGACCAAGCCTACCATACTTTCTGATGCGGAGAACTCAATGGAGATTATACATTGTAACCTCATAGCATTTTCCATCCCACCAGGCTACAAATAAATACTAACATTTTAAGTTGATCAATTGATTGAATATAGTATTGATTTTCCAGAATGGCTTTCCCTTCTTGAGAATGGCATGAATCCCATGTTTGTTTTTTCCTCTGTAAATTAAGAGACAAGTGGAAAAGTTTAGCTGTTGCATTTGACTACCTTATGATGATGTTCTTAAAAGAAAGATGGGAGAGAGGAAATGTACTCTGAGCTCTGACACTGAAAGTATGTATGAGGAATGTTTTTTCCATTTCTAATTGAACCCTTTAAAAATATTTATCCAAATAGAAAATTTGGAGAAGATAGAAAAGCCTAACACAGCATCAAAGTCATTTTGCCATCTTTCTTACAAGTCTAACTATAGCATAAATTTTGTTTTACAAAATTGGAATCACATCACATATCATTTTTCACCTTTTTTCATTTATTGGTATGTTTTTAGCATTCACTTACATCATTATATATTCTTCGAAAATGATTTTGATAGCTATTAATATCCTTAATATTATGTGGATATACAATATTTTATTTAATTATCCTCCCACCTTGATGACTTGATGCTATTTTTATTTTTTCCTTTTCATTAGAATGCTACGATGAACATATATTAGGTACAGTCTTTATTAAACAAATATATTCTTCTCCCATGTACCAACCCTTCCATATTAAATGCATACTTGGGGGATGTTGAATTCATTGTATTGTGTTTAGTTGAGGGTAATGGTTGGGGCCATATTTCTGTGTCCTTTAGGATGGACTCACCACTGAATGGATTGAACATTCTATATGTCAGTCACAGGGAAGAGCGTTTGTCTAAAATCGGGACTTGCGACACAGGCAGGCCTCCCTCTTTAGGCCTTGCTCTGTTTTATCTGATCTTGAGAGAGCTTCATTGGGTGGAAAGAAAGAATACAGCCTGTGCCACGTCAGGGTGCACGGTCAGGAGACCTCTTTGTGGGCAGCAAGCTGAAGATGAGCACATTACATCTCATACCTGTAACTTTAAAACTTGCTTTCAGTTGACCACAGTGAAAAATACATTCAATATTGAAACTCAGTAAACATACACACATACAACCAAAAGCTTCACAAAATGGTGCTTACCCTTTCTTTGTGCTGTGCCCTCTGATATCTTTTTCTCTTCTTTAGCAAATAATTGAAAATCATACATTGATGGTGAGCCACAAATTATATGTAGCGTTGTTTCTGATACTTGTGAAAATGGAAAAATACTGTATACATCATTATATAACTGGCTTTTTAAATTCAACCTTATGTTTTTGAGATATAGTACTATATAGGATTCTGACATATGGATATTTCTTTAATCAGTCTTCTATTTATAGGCATTTAGGTTGTTTGGTTTTTCACTTGACAGCTCTTGGCCAGTGTCAAGTTGTCCCCTAGAAAGATAGTTATCAATGTATATCCCCACCAGCATTTTATGAAAATGTGCTAGTCACTAGATCCTCCTTGATAGTGGGCATTATATTCTTAATCTTTCTTCTAATATAGAGCCTTAGCAAGTGAAAATAAGTAGTTTACCAACAAAGATAATAAAACTATCCTTATTCTATCATTTTTTTTCTGCTAAGGCAATAATTTTTTAAATTTGGCTTTGTATATTGGAATATATTGGAAGGTGAAAGTGACATTTTTTTTTTTTTAGGTGTATTTATTTGTCTATGGAAAAGATTTGTTTTTAATGTTTTTTAACTATTTAAATTTTCTTATTCCTAATAGCAGTAGTTTTATTCCTTTGTACTTTTAGCCCCTTTTTTAACATTTTCTATTGATGCCAATTATTAAAAAATATATATGTATATATATATATATATATATATACATATATATATATATATATATATATTTTAATGTAACATTTTAATTTAACATTTGAGCCTTTTACACAGACACCAATTTTGGTCAGTGGATCAAGTTAAAAAATTTGAATACCCTTTCTTCTAGAAGAGCAGGAGCAGATCTTATTTCAGAGACTTTCCCATACCCTCTGTTTTGTGGAAATTTTACGTGTCCTTACACTGGATTTTTTTTGTTGCTGTTGTTAAATTTATTAGGGTGACATTAGAATTGTACATCTGGAACCTACATAATTTTTACTAACTGTAGTACTTTGTCTATGTGCTACAATATGTGTTCACCACCCAGAATCAGCTTTCTTGCCATCACCCCCCTCCCTCTTCTGCCACACCTCCCCCCTTACCCTTAGCCAGAAAAGGCTAAGAACTGTATGACTTCACTCATATGTGAAATACAAAACTGAAAGCAGCAAAGAAACAAAACCTCATGGACACAGTCAATAGTTTACATGGATTTAGCTGTCAGGAAGCCATTGTCCCAGGGCTAGGAAGGATTCATCTGAGTTGCCCATCATGTCTTTTGTTCCTAATGGACAAACTTTGAGAAGTTGCCACTTTTCCTAAGCAAAGTGACCCTTTTCACAGTCTTTTAGGAAACAGTTGCATACTGAAATATATTCTTTCTATAAAGTGGCTGGTGTGAAATCGGTCTGCTTTGGTTCTAATTCACCAGACCAATGTGTAGACTCGTTTTCCTGCACCATGTTTAGATTTCAGAATTTCTTTTCTTTCAAGAGGGGAAAAAAGGTGGAAGTTGTTTCACACACATAATATTGCTGGGAGCGGGGGGAGGGACTTACTGACGTTGACAGGTTGTAAATTTCTTGTCATCTTTCTGGGAATAGATAGTTTTGCATACTCTCAGTTCCATTAAATGTACAGACCCAAGTTGAGGAAGAAACCAGAATTGATTTTTGCTCTGGGACCTACTTAGAAACTGATTTCTAAAATATTAAACGAAGAGTTTAGCTGGATATGGCTTCAGTACAAAGAAATAGGCCGTTTGTTCTAGAAGGCTGATGTCCATCACATGTAACGTTCTGTTTCTTTCCTGTTGCTCCCCTTCCTGCTTGGAAATGATAAAATGAAGAAATCAGATACACTTCTGAGAAACTCTCTCTCCAGGGAGAGGAGACTTCGTGTATGGTGAGCACATTTGAAGAGAAGGACGTGTTCACAACAGTGAGCAGGTGGCCACTCTGTCCTTTTGGGTTGGTTGTGATGCCTGGAGCACTCCATAGGGATTTTAATTTCAAAGTTTGGAAAGACCAATCTCACACATGGTGCTGCAGGGCATTTTCGGCAGCACCTCTGCTGTGTGGTTCAGAACAGTATTCTGTTTAGTGAGCCCTGGCCTCAGTACGTTGATAGTGCCTAGCCCAGAGTGAAGCATAGGACAGCACTGACAGCATGCTTGTTGAATTGAACAGTGTTGTGTTTTTACAAATAACATTTGTCGCTGATAATCATCAAACACTTACATGGTGCCATGCACCGACTACATACTTAGCCTTAGTTGGTTGATGCAATCCCCAATTCTTTCATTATACTTATTAAAATGGGTGAAATAATTGAGTCGTGAGATGAAGTAACTTTTTCAACTAATGAGTGGGGACAGGATATGAACCTAGGCAGCCTGCTAGGCATGTCTCACTCCAAAACTATGTTATAAACTCTCCTCTAATTTTATATGGGATAGTTCAACAGGTTGAGTGCTGGCCTTGCAACAGTGAGGTCCAGAGATCAAATCCCAGCCCTGGTACGTGCAAGCCCATATGCTGAACTATGGCACAACTGATAACCACCAGGATGGTGGCAGATTTTCACCTCCCTTGTGGGAGACTCCCAGTTAGGTTCCCGCCCCACATGACCCGACATCCACCTGTGTGGAATGAAACCATGTCACAACTAATGATGGGCAACTATGGAGACTGCTCTGGGCCCTCCCCCTTCTCTCTCTCTCTCTCTTTCTTACCTCTCAAACAATAAAATAAACCTTAAAAAAAATTACGTTTATGATTTGGACTCTGAATTACAATGCTATGATTTTGTTATTTAAAAAAAAAAAACCTTTTATCTGAAAAAACTTCAGAAAATTGGATTCTGTAAACAGAGTGTGGGGAACGTTGGAATTACACATTATGTGATGAGTGTCTTCATTCGGGGATAAGAGAGCCAATTAGCAGTGTTTGTTCCCATTCCTGCTTGCTTTCCCATTAACGTGTTCATATCAATGGAAATAAGCTGTTAGAAATCATAGAGAGCGGAGTGCATATTGTATTCACCATCTAAAGCCAGAATAATAAGTCAGCAACTGTTGCCTGTTTAACACAATCATTTTCTTGTGGGTGAGGTGTTGGAAAAAGTAATTAGCGTGATACTTTTGATTTTTTATTTTTACAGTATCAATAACAACTGTTCAATAGCCAACTCCTTCCATGCTGTCTTCACTAGGATGTCTAGTAGGCATTTTCATCTTAACATGTTTAATTAAAAGTCTTGATTTCTTTTCCCCAACTCTGTCTTTAGTCTTTCCCATTTCAGTAAACATTAGTTCTATTTATCTAGTTGCTCAAGATGAAAACTCTAGGCACCCTCCTTAGCTCTTTTATGTCCCTCATATCGACAGGTCCTGTTCGCTAAACTTTCAAAATACACCTCAGGTCAGACTACTTTTCATCCTCTTCACTGCTCACAACCAGTTCCCAACCAGCTGTATGTCAAGGCTGGACTCCTGCAACATCTCCTAACTGGCTTTCCCATTTCCCACTCTTGCCCTATTATCAAATTCATATGTTTTATGATATTATAATCTAGTATATAATACCACAGAGGGGGTCAAAAATGTATATACAATTTAAGAAAGGAAACAATTGTATTAAAATGGTAATACTCAATATATACCGATAACAAAAGATGAATGCAAGTCATGTGTGACTTTCTGCAACTATAAGAGGTGCTCAAAGTGGTTGCCATCAGCGTCTAGACACTTCTACTTATGCCAAACTACTGCTTGAGCAATGCTGACCCAAGTCTCCACGTGTATCACTGCACGTGCTGTTTCCATTTACCATGTGTGTCACACTCATCACGAATGCTGCAGTTATTAAGCATATTGGAGGTTCTGATGCACACTCACACCTCCATTGTTGTTGTACTTCCACAGTGTTCTCAAATTTCAAATACCACTTCCAAATGGTCTTGTGCTCCTCGAAGGACAATCATGCTTCTGCCTTTTTCTTTGACTGCCCTGCCTGTCTGTTGCATGGTGATGCTAACATTTATTTGATTAATGCCATCGTTTGAGCAAACGCCATACTACACATTGCTACTGTAATTTAATTCAACTTTGAAAAGTAATACATAGATAACATCTCTTAAAATGTGTATACATTTTATTTGGCACCCCTGGGAAATATAAAATTTTTAAGAATCTGAGTCAGTCAGATCTTCTTTTCCTTGTTCAGTTTCCTCCCATATCTTTGTGTCCCATGGAGAAGTAAGTCTAAACCCTACTGCTGCCTGAAAGGTCCTGTGTAATCTGGTCCCTGTGTAACCCGACCTCCACTCTGATTGATCACTGCCTTGCTCAGTCCTCTCTACCTGAGACCTTATATGACTTAAGGTGACCAGACGTCCCGCTTTTGGCGGGACAGTCCCGATTTTTAACAATTTGTCCCGCGTCCCGCAGCGTTTTAAAAAAGTCCCGATTTTTGGAAAGAATGCATGACAAGCTAGGGAATGGCGGGAGATAGACCAAATTTTTAATCAAGAACCCCCTCCCCCCCCCCGGTCAATGGTGTCCCGCCTTACCAATGTTAAAATCTGGTCACCTTATTGTATGTTCTTCATAAAACTACATTTATTCTTGTTGTTTGGACCCACGTTCTCAATGTCTTGTCATGGTTTTCTACCTTTTGTTTAGGTCTCTGCTTAAAATCCCTTCTTTCTAAAGGGGCCCATCTTCTCAAAGGGACATTATCCAAAATAACATCTCCACCCCCTTATCCATCCCCTGAACCTGCTTAATGTTTCTTCATTAGACTTACTACAGGGGTGATGTTTAAGTTATTTAACAACTTGAACAGCAGCAACACTGACTAATCAGAAAGACATCGGTGGTTACACCTTACTGGGTACCTTCTGACTGAATATCAGCTATAACTACCTGATATTTATTCCACTATACACTACTCATTTCTTTAGATCGTTTTTCTCCACCACGATACAAGCTCCAACCAGCAGGAACTTTGTCTTGTGTCTGCCTGTAGTAGGTCTTAATAAGTATTTGTTGAGTGAATGAATGAGCTGTTAAAACACAGATATGTCGTTCAGATCAAAGTCTACTGCCCTGATAGATACATGGTCTTGGGATATACAGACTGCATTGGGGATCTTTCATCTTGAAGGTGTCACAAAGTTTATTTTGCTCAATTCAAAAATTGAAAAGTATATAAACAAAATACATATACAGGCACTAATTAAAATTAACAGTGGTAACCTTATATTGTTTTTGTTAGGATTTTAGAAAATAGACATTACTGGGGAAGCTGGGATGGCTCAGTGGGTAAAGCGCTCGCTTTGAAGCCCCGAGGACAGAGGATCAAATCCCGGCTCCTGTCCAGGCAGCCCCATATGCTGAGCTGGGGTGTGCCCCCAGTTCAGTTCTTGCCGGGGCCTATGTGGGAGGCTCCCGGCCCAGTTCCTGCCCTGCGCAGCCCTGTGCCCGCCTGTGGAGTGAAACTATATGGAAAACTAATGTCAACTATGGAGACTGCTCTGGGCCCTCCCCCTTCTCTCTGTCTCTCTCCGTCTGTCTCTGTCTCTCTGTCAAAAAACAATAGAAATAAATCTTTAAAAAAAATAGACATTACTGAGTGAGTTGAAGTTATCTTTGTCCCTATCCCCTGATCCGATGTTCCTTACTTTCTTCTCCCAGAGGGAGCAAGTGTCATAAATTTGATATGTTTCCTTCTAGTCCATGTTTTTATATTGTTTTATACTAAGCTTGTATTCTCACAAACAATATATAGTTTTGAGTTGCCTTTTTTAATGTTATTCTAAAAAAAACTTTTGTAACTTGCTTTTTCATTTAACATTATTTTTATAAGTAATCCATTTGATCTATAGGATCCAGTTCATTTATTATAAACATATTTCATTGCATGAATGCATTAATAGTCATAATTTAGGAAGTTTATTTTTGTTTTGTTTTTGTGTGGTTTTGTTTGTTGTTGTTGTTTTATTGTTTGTTTGTTTTTTTATTTTATTTTATTTTATTTTTGTATTTACAAGCCACTCTACAAGAAACACTCTTATGACTGACTATATCTTGTTGCATATGAACAAGAGTTTCTTTTTTTTTTTTCATTTTCCCAAGATATTTACCCAGAAACCAAGCTGTTGGGTAGTAGAGTGAATATAAATGTAGTGACACCACTTTACATTCTTACCAACCAATTGTAAGGATTCTACTTTCTAAGTTTTGTTTTGTCTTCTTTATTGATATTCTTCCTCTTATGTATTGCAAATATTTAAGAAACAGTGTTTCTCTTATTGTCTTTGCTATCAGGACACTCATAGTTAGAGTATATGATCTATCTATCGTAGTGATCATACTTAACTCAGGAGTTTTGATAAAACTGTATGTGCCATGGCTCTTAATCTGTCATCTTTCTTTTATTTACCAGTAAACCACTTGGAAGTTGTATGAGCACCACTAATAAATATTCATAATGGTTAGTCAATTGGAGGAAGCATAAAATTTAGGAAAATAAATATCAAATTAAGCCATAAACAAATTTCTTTGCCTATTTCTACAGAGGTCAACAAATATTAGGAGTATCATAGTGCATCTGACCACCTGAATTAAAAGGTGTACTCTGACTGTACAACCTACACAAAAATCACAGTTTTAAAATGACTTTTAATATTCAGCTGTATACATTCTTAAACAAATCATTATCTTTATTACTGAACTATAACGATAGCCTGATAGTGCTTATAAACTGGAAATCTCCTTGCTTACTTTGCAAGATGATATATAAATATCACCTCATCCATCACCAGAATTCTTGTCTCCTAGTTGAAAACCTGAGGGTGATGTGTAACTGTAATAAATTCAGACAGCAAGGGAAGGGTTCTGTTTCCAGTGAAAACCACAGCCAGAAAGTTTCCATGAACAGTGACAGTGTAGGCAGATCAGTGCACATTTTGTGCATTTGCGTGTTTGTTTGGAGCAAATTGAGATTGTTTTTGGAGTAGCAACAGTAAATTTATACCTCTTTATACCCTCCCTTCTAGGTAATAAGGTTCCGGGATTATTCATAAAGAGAGTTATCTAACTTGGAAGGAACATGACTTTAGGGATAATTTCTTTGAATTCAAACAAGTTGGAAGGTTCAAGTTCCAACTTATTTCGTTTTTTCGCTCCAAGGAAAAATAAGACAATGTTGTATTTAGCACCATGCCTAGCACATAGAATGTACTCAATAAATATGAATGATCTTTGTTATTCAGATTATTGTCTTCGTTGCTAAAAATGCTGAAGTCAACCTGAGCCTCATTTTCTGCTTTGAAGGAATCTTCTGAATGTTTTCCCTTTTGTTTCCCTTTCTGTGAACTGTCTGGCCTTTCTGGTATTGCTAATGGCATCTGATAACTAACTGCTGATGAGGCTCTGGCTCTATGCCAGGTATTTAAAATCAAAATAATTCCACCACTGTGGTTTTAAAGTAAAGTAAATATATTCTGAATAACACAGTATTAAAATAATCATTCATAAATACAGTGACATTTGCACTGAGATTATAATGGATCCATGTTTTAACAACTGCACTAGACAAGCCTGAAGCTACATCACAACTCCTTATAAAAACAAACAAAAAGTTAAAATAAATAACCAAATGAAAGTAAATAAAAGCTCATTTGGTTAATAAAATATTGTAATGGGCTCAGTGTATTGGCTCTCAGGGAGGTCTAGAAGTAAAAGGGAAATTCAAGTGTGGAAAATGGAATTGCTGGGTCCTAAGTCGATTTTTTCTGGCTGCAATGTTGTCCAGGTTGTCTAACCCTTCCTCAAAAGCATCTGGTGTTTCTGATCAACAAAACAAAACATGGTAGGTGAAACCTTCGATCTATAATTCTTATTCCCACTGCGGTTTTTTAATTCAGGTGATATTTGGATACATCACATTCCCAAGGTGACTGAATCAATAAGAAGTGTGTCCTTCCAAGACATTTTGCTTTGTGTCATGGGTTGGACAGGGAACTGCAGGTTGGGGCTCAGCCCCACTGACCATGTGGCATCTCAGTGATGACACAGCCAGCCCCACTGTGCTTGCTGAGCCTCTGCATTGTGCAGACTTCGTAGCTGTTGACCTTGTGCAGCATTCACAGTGCATTCCTGAATGAGCATGGCCATCGAGGGGGAAAGCTGCTGCACACCATGCAGCAACTTGTTTTTCATGGTCTTGGATGACAAAACTCACAAATGTTTGTAGTGTAATTTAGCAAATATGTATTGAGCACTTACTATGTGCCAGGTAGTGAGAGAGAGATGTAAACACAAGCAAGACTGGTGCGTTTCCTAACCTTGTGGAGCCTCATGATCAAGGCAGGACAAACACATTAAAAAAGTTTACCAACAGGGGAAGCCGGGGTGGCTCAGTGGGTGAAGCGCTCACTTTGCAGCGCCAGGGACCAGGGATCGAATCCCGGCCCCGGCCCGTGCGGACCCATATGCTGAACTGGGGAGTGCCCCCAGTTCAGTTCTCTCTCTGTCTCTGTATCTCTCTCTCTCTCTCTCTCTCTCTCTCTCTCTCTCTCTCTCTCTCTGTCAAAAACAATAAACAATTAAAAAAAAAAAAAGTTTACCAACAGTCACTACTGCAGTAAATCAAAGAAGCAATTGAAGTCCCTATGGCAGTGTGTAGTTGTGATGCTGGGGGTGATAGCAAAGGAAGGCCGTTCTCCTTAAGGACAGTACAGATGTTTTCAAAGGCTAGATTTGCTCAGCGATGTTATGGTTTTGCGGAAGGAACGAAGGAACGAAGGAAGGAAAGAAGGAAGGAAGTAAGGAGGGAAGGAAGGAAAGATAGAAAATAAATAGATATTAATAGATAGGTAAATACTTGTATTCTTAGCACTATTAGCCACACAACCTAATCATTGAAACTTTTAACAGCAAAGTAACGTTGTTATCACAAGACTAGAAATGTAACCCCTAACCCCTTTGTCTCCCTGAAACTGTTTTTTAAGTCAATTTAAAAATAATAGACATGCCATGTCATGGTCAGTAGTTGTCTTCACCAGAGCCCTTAGCACTTCATTTGGTAATTATTGGTTACGTGTTCTCTCTTCTCTCCCACAATTAGTTTAATGCTTGCTACATGGTGAGCCCTTAATATGTAACCAATGGAGCGAGTCCTTCTCTCCACTTTTGCCCTTTTGCTTTTATTATTGTCCCTGACTCATCTTTTGCTACCACTCTGGTTTTTCTTTGCACTGTCCTGGCCATCATTTGTGATCTCCGAGTAGCCTACTGAAAACTCTGACAGGAGGTGACACTCAGGGATGTGTTGTGGGAGCATGTAGTTCTTCACCTTCATCATTGTTCCAGTTAGTTCTGCGAATGTCTAGGTAATTCCTTGCTCTTCAGAGCCCGTGCTGAGCACAAGGGGAGGTAACAATGATGGGCTAGTCTCTGCTTTCCAGAAGCTTTATAAAGTGAACAACTCCTTACAAAGAGGAAGCAAATAAATGCAATGCTAGCACTCCATATAAAGAGCTATGGGAATATATAGAGAAGCGATTCATCACAAACTCAGAGGGATCAATGATAGCTTCAAAAGGAGACGACGGCCTTTGAGCTGAGCTTTGGGGAAAGAGTGAACTTCTCTGAGAGGGAAGAAGAAAGAGAAGGACATCTCAGCTTAAGGAAACAAGCAAAGCCTTGTCTTTAGCTTTCCTTTTAAAATAATATCCTTGTGTGGACCCAGCTCGGCAGTAACAAAGCTTGTGACTGTGTCGTCCATGAATTAATCTAAATCCTGCTCAGCTGACTTCTTCCCCCATAACATTTCTTCTTATACGAGGCAGATTCTCAACCATTAAACATAAGCATGTAGGTGAAAATCCAAAGTAATGTCCTATATACCGTAAACAGGGAAAAGTGTCATATAAAGATACTAAAATTCTTACTATGTATTTATTTGCAAGCTTAGTGATTGCCGATCATAGGTACTTAACCGGTGATACAGAGATTCAATTCAATTGAAGTCTAATTAAATAATTTTGGACAAGTAACCTATGGGTTCCGGTTACTTCTGCATGGTTTTGTAAAGTTGACTGAAATCATTACTTTTGAAACCTGTAAAATACCGTATAAGAAAAATTCTCTTACATACATACCAGACCCTTGGTTTGACCCACGCCTTACCCTACCAGGAGCTTTGCCAGAGAGATGAGACTGATATAATTGAGATCTATAACAATGGGTGAGTGAATAGCAAAGGCACTGCTACTGTCATTAAGTATCATTAAGAGATGATGGAGTAGTCAGAAAGATCACAACGAGCGTAGAATTCAAATACAAGCAACTTAACCTGATCTGTGTCTTTAGCTCTAATGTTCAGATTTCCCATAATCTTAGCCCAAACCTCAGTTTTCCCTCTTCGCCCAAGACACTAATTCAAGACTATCTGACATTTTCACTGGCACACTGGACTATTGGTTTTACCATTGTTCCCCAGTAAGAACTGCTTACATGCCTTTTTATTTTATTTGCTCCGTAATATTCCACAACAAATCTTCTCAACTCCATAAGTCTACCCACAGACATCCTTAGAATTGCATGAGTTTATGCATGATCACCAGGAAAAAAGTTATTATAAAACAATCTACCCATAAGTGACCCGACTCTGGATTACATCTTTCCCAGTTTATTAAATAATTGGGATAAATATATGTTATAACTCATTATGATCAGTGTTCCTGAAGTGTCTAAAATTCAAGTCCCAGATTTTTTTTGTATTTGTATAAAAATAACTTAAAAATGGTTTCATGCATTCTGAGTCACGTTAATCCTAAAATATAGGTGGAACAGCCCTATCATATGGATGAGGAAACTGAGATTTGAAAATGTTAAATAGCTTACTCTAAGTCACAATAACTGATAAATGGTAGATGTTGGATTAGGACACATTTGTAAACTTATAATAATGAACTTTTATTGAGTATATTGTACCAGGCATTAAATGCATTAACAAGTATTAATCTTTGAATGAAAGCTAGAGTAGATTTAAGAAGGCTATAAATATATTGCCCTTGGTTTTTTCTTTTTTTTTTTCTTTTTCTAAAGCCATACTTTTTTTCTTTTCATGTATATGTCTTAGTTAAGTAAACACTTGGCAGAAGAACATCATAATCATTATTGATGTTCCTTAGCTTGCATGGTCATAAGGTTTATGAAAGGCTCCCATGGAAATAACGCCAACAGATTTCTCTGGGCTCCTTAGGATCAGAGGCATGGGGCTATCGACAAATTGAAACCAGAAAAGAACGCTGAGATCTCTAGAGGACAAGTAGCCTGCAGTCTCACAGTATAACTAATAGGAGCTTAACCATGAAGCTGAAAGATTGTTCACGTAGCCTTAGTCTGAAATGAGCAAGGCAGTTCTCGAATGCTATTTCTACTGGCTTATTTCTCCTTTTCTTTAAGAGAAGTCCACAACGATAGGAAATCATCAGTAAAGTTCTCATTTCCATTTTAGAATAATGTGAAGGAAGAAAACCCTCAGCACTAGATTCTAATATAAATAATTTCCAGAAGCTGTAAGTGCATATTTCTGATTAAGTAGTTACTAATCTATGAAATAACATACTATGTCCAAGAGATTATTTTTCTGATGGGAAAATCTTGTTTATTTTTAATATTCTAGATGGTTAGAATTGTTTCTCTCTTGCAGTAGAAACCTGCAATATCTTTAACTTGACAGTGTGATTCTGTGTTCACCTGTTCACAAGCCGCTCGGCTCCCCTGAGGAAAGTAGAAGTGCAATGACTTTGAGGTGACATTTGCCAAGGTCAACAAACTAAACCCAGTCGTAAATCTATTCTAAAATAGTTGTCTTTTGAATTGCGTCCTGGATGAACACAAGAACAAACACATAGTATAATTTTTTCATAGATGTAGCAATATCTTCAGTTTTGCTACAATTTGGCTGAACCTCTAATCTTAGAATCATTGAGGACTGACTCATAGGGAACTACCAACAACAAAATCTACAGAAATATCTTGAGGCGACTGGATAATTTTTGGTGATTTCATGACACTCTTTAAAAATTGATCAAATTGACCAGTTTCAAACATGCACTATGTTTTTGACAGACTGAAATTTGCCAGAATCATCAGAGTCCTCCATAGGTAGGTTCGCATTGTGAAAAACAAAAACAAAAACTACCTATTTCAAACAGTTAATCTACAAATGCATTATTTGACTCTGCATAGCCTGTGTATCAAACTGTTTTCGTGCATGTATAGATTTTATAAAGAGTGGCAAGAGTATTTTAGAGTTTCTTGATGCGTGATGTGAGCTATCCATTTGATAATGGAGTCTTATGGGGAATGTACTCCCATAAGGCCTTTCCCACCAGGGAGAAGATGCATTTATGATGGAGCAGGAATCAAAAGAATATTGGATGGAGGAAGACTAAATCTAGCAGGACTCGCCCTTGCTGAGCTATGAAGTGACAACCCATCCATTTGCTACCTACTCTTCCGCCAGTCTTTATAACTCTCCTTTGTGGGTTCCACCCTCTCTGTGCCCAGGTGGGTTAGGGGACCTCTCATGGCGAAGGCCTGATTAGGATTTGTTTATGCTGTTCACTTTTCTAGAAGTAGCTACATTTTGATCGGCTCTCACAAAAAAATGAATGGCTATCTAATAATGAAATTTTATTTTATGTTTTGAAAGATTTATTTTGTTGTTTGAAAGAAGGTAAGAGAGAGGGAGAAGAGGGGAGGGCCCAGAGCAGTCTCCACAGTTGTACATCATTAGTTGTGACGTGGTTCCATTCCACATAGGTAGGTGTGGGGTTACACAGGGTGGGAACCGAACCGGAGGCCTCCCTCATGGGAGGTGAGAACTTTCACCAACAAGCCATCCTGACTGTTACCTGTTGCATTGCAGTTCAGCATATGGGTTTGCAAGGTCAGGGCCAGGAAATCAAATCCTAGGGATTGCAAGGCAAGTACTCAACTGCTGAGCTATGACAGCATCCCCTACTAAAGAAATTTTAAGTGATGAGGTATCTGTTTTAGTACTTTCTACTTTCTGTTTTCACTTAGACAACATCCAAGCCACCTTGTGCTAGCCTGCTATATCAGCATTCAATCGAAAAAGCAGAAATAGTAGCAGATGAACATATATTTAAGAGATGTAGTTCAAGGAAATCAGCTTATGCAATTACGGAGTCTGGCTAAGCAAGTCCAAAATGGTAAGGCAGGCGGCCAGGAAGTGTGGATTGGAGCGCTTGGGGCCTGGCCTGAAGCCTGTGTCCACAGACAGAATTTCTTCAGGGAAACCTTGACTTTGCTTTTCTGGCCTTGCAACTGATTAAGTCAGGCCCACCTGCATTATCTAGGATAGTTTTTCTTTGTTTTTGTCTTATTGTTTTATTTATTTATTTATCTTTAGGATAGTCTTTCTTATTAAAGTCAACTGATAATGGACTTTCATTGCATCTATAAAATACCTTCTTCACAGCAACACTGAGGTCAGTGAGTGAATGACTGATGGCTGTACCCTAGTGAGCTGATGCATCAAAAAAACCATCATGTCTGCTCTCTGGGAAGTCTAAGAAAACAGTTTTCAAAGTGGATTAGCCATTTAGGTTTCTTATGCAAAGATTTAGTTTAAGATTCAGAGAAAGTGAAATTGAAAGGGTATTAGAGGGAAGTCGGAAGGCTCAGCCAGTTAAGCAATCGTATTGCAGCCTCAGGGACCAAGGATCCAAATCCCTGCCCTGGTCCATGCGGACCCATATGCTGAACTGGGGTGTGCTTCCTATGCAAGAGGCCCCCAGTTCAGTTCTTCACCCCCGCCCCCCTCACACACACACCAGTTTAGCCCCTGGCTTGAGGTGCATGCCTCTCATTAGGGAGGCCCCCAGCCCAGTTTCCACCCTGTGCGGTCCCTGCCCACCTGTGTGGAACAAAACCATGTTGAAAACTGATGACGTGCAACTGTGGAGGCTGCTCTAGGCCCTCCTTCTTTCTTGCTCTGTCAAAAATAATAAAATCTTAAAAAAGAAAGAAAGAAAGAGGGAGAGAGGGAGGGAGGAAGGAAGGAAGGATATTAGAGCCCAGGGTAAATAAATAATTTTTTTATTTTTCTTGGGCCATGTCTATGTCATGCTACAGAATTCATATGGGTGACACATTTTGGTACCCAGAAAATATTTTATTTATGTTTATGATTATTTTGTGGATGAGTTAATAGGATAATTATGATTAGCAGTCTTGATGAGTGATGAATCAACTAATTATAAGCAAAAATATTGTTACTGATTATACTGGTAAAGAGTAATTATTTAAATGGCAGATATAGTATAATTAAGGTTAAAACGAGATACAAAGTGAACATAATTATTGATGCTGATAATCAAAACTAGTTGGAAATGAATTAATTGGACCATTAGGTATCATTTACGTTTTGTTTTAAAAAGCAGCTGTTATAGGTCATGTTTAGAAAACACTTTATGTCCAAATCAAATATTGGCAACCATTTTTCACATTATGTGATGTATATTTATGCTCGTAATTCCCTTTTCTATTTTAGGAACTCTTTAATAAGAATAGGAGATTTATAATAGGGCCATCACTTGTGACACCGTATAACTAGTTAGGTCCCAACCCCCATATTAATAGGACACATTTTATTGTGCTTAGTGTGTGATAAAGTCAGATTCACTGGTCTTATTCTGTCAGTTCAAAACCAGATACATTTTTTAGCATGGCATTTTCTGTATTTCAAATCAATAGGACACTCTGTGCCCTTTTTAAGATTTAAAAATATTAATGATTGAGTCATTGACATTTAAAAAGGCTCAGTAAATGTATATATTTTTCCTCATTGTGTGTTTAACTGCAACCCTTCTTAATTGTCTCTGTCCATTTTGCTCCCACTCTCTCTGGGGCGTTGATTTCATCCGTCTCTCAGCGAACAGCTGTTTCTCATCCCCTCGATTTCCACCCTCTTCTCAAAGCCATTGGCAAGGCAGCACTGGAAGGATCTGAAGATTTGGAATTAAGGATTCTCTTCCTTCACGGTGTCTGGCTGCCTCAAAGGTGCTGGGCCCGCCCTTTTCTGGTCTCTGTGCGTAGCTCTGCCACTGTGTGTCCCAGCAGGGGCTCCCAGGCCTCCAGGGGGCTGAGTGCCTTCCTCTTGGCATTAGTCATGACACACATGCTGCGTTTACCACTCTAAACTCTATTTCTTCATCCCTCACAGACCTAAATGCCCATCCACCCTCCAGAGACCGGAGTATTTCAAAGGATGCTGAAGAGACAGTGATGAACCTTGTCTGAGTCAGGATGGTTGCTGAAGGCTGACTGTAGTCACCAAAGATTTCATAGTCTCACATTCACATTGAGACAGAGAAATACTTTTACTAACAGCCTGGATGGTTGGTTGGTCTGTTTTCAGTGCGGTGGGGGAGGGGTGCAGCTGGTGGGTGAGAGATCCAGGCATCTTTATTTATTTATTTTTTATTTTTTTTTACTGATTGTTAAATGTATTGGGGTGACATTGGTTTGTATAACTTACATAGGTTCCAGGTGTACAATTCTATAGTACTTCGTCTATGTATTGTATTGTGTGCTCACCACACAGCCAGGAGTCTTTAGAACGAAATGTTAATTTACTTGGCAGTTTCTTGTTTCCTTTCCTTTACCAACTTGACGATCTAGTGTATGTGCTCTTTATTTGCTTTAGTTGTTAGGTGCTATTCAGATAACCACCTGACTGTGCAGCATGCATTTTGCTTGTTGCTCATTTAATCCTCAGATATATGAGGCAGGTATCATCGTCCTTGTTTTACCTTTGAGAACACTGAGACACAGCAAGGTCAGAGGTTTGTTTGTGATCACAAAGCTAATGAAGGATGAAGATGGGATTCATTTCTAATTTCCAGCCTGGATTCTGCTGAGGGAATTTTTGGAGACCCCATATATTATATTAGCATATTAATAACTAACTCCTATTAAGTACCTATTATGTGGCAGGCACTGTTAACTCATAACACCTCCAGTCATTAGGTACCATTATGGCCCCATTTTTCTAATGAGGAAGGTAGACACAGAAGAATTATGTAATTACCCCAAATCATACAACTGACAAAACTCTGAGCAATCTGGTTTTAGACTCCTTATATTTAACTACTTTGCCACAATGTAAGAATTCAGAATTCCGGAATCCAAGACTTAAAATTATATTAACTATACTGCCACTAAGAAAGAAATGTGACCAGTGTTGTGGTTCAGGATTTTTTGGAATGTGGCGACTGCTGACTTTGCTTTTAAAACTTGTCTTGAAAGGAAAAGAAATTTATATGAAATCAATCTGTTTTGGGGTTTGCCTTAAATTATAGATTGTTTGTCCCACATCCACTCACTAGGAATTCTCATCAATGTAAATTCACTGGTTTAGACCTGAGAGATACCAATAGAGCATTTTAAAAGCAATTGTTACTTGATAGGATGTGTTTAGAGGGCATGAAAATAATTTTTCTTGGCAAACTCTAAAGTAGAGAATTCGGTAGTGTCCTTCTGCCATCCATGTGCTGTGAACTTGACTCTTGAGAACAGTTGCCAAGCTAGAGACATCACTCATTCAGAACAGAGGACTTTCCTGCTTTCAGATCGGTGTGAGCTTCGTACAGGGGAGCTCCAGAATAAATTAACTGCTTCATGCGCACATCATAATGGCCCCAGGGTAGCAATGGAAATTACATTTCACTTCCAAGTCATTCTCTGATATTTGTCAAAGAAGTAAGTGACAAGTGGCTGTGAAGATTTACGGAGATACATCCAGCCAGTATGTGCTTTTTTCTAGTGTATCTTAAAACCTCCTCACAATTCACTATTCTAGAAGTCTTTTCTTTTTTTTTCTTTTTTTTTTAAATATTTTTATTTATTTATTTTTGACAGAGAGGGAGAGAGGGAGAGAGAGAGATACAGAGACAGAGAGAGAACTGAACTAGGGGAGCTCCCAGTTCAGGACTCGATCCCCGGTCCCCAGCACTGCAAAGTGAGCGCCCAACCCACTGAGCCATCCCGGCTTCCCCTAGAAGTCTTTTCTATTGTATGCTTTGTCCCTTTTCCCCTTTATGCTCTTTTGATTTACTTTTAGGGTTGGGGTACGGTCTAGTCCAGGACACAGAAAGGTTGGTGGTTCTTTAGAAATGCCAATGTCAGGACCCTGGTTGCAAGGGATTGCTGTTTCTCTTTCCCAGTCATAGATAACTTGAATAACCTGGTATATGTCTTGCTTGGAACAGTGAAGGAGGTAAGCATTGGGCCAAAGTTTCTTTGACAACAAAATAGGACCCACAATACTTTGTTTTACGTGAAGAATTATATGCCAAACCCAATATCCTTCAATAATTCCCCAGCATACCTGATACCTCAGAATACATCTGGATCTTAAGGAAACGCAGAAGCATCTGCTGAAAGTAGTGTGAGATGCTTATGTTCTTATTCAGAACAGTGAAATCTAGTGAGAAAAAAAAATTATAGCCCTTCATTCTTGCTCACCATTCTGAGCAAGTCTTAAGTACCAAAAGATTTCATGAAGACTTCAGTGTCTCATTGAGTATTTATTCTTAGTCCTGGAAGGGAAAACTGAGTTTTAAAATGATATGGCATTTAAATCCCATTCCAAATCCTTCAGAATACTGATCTTAATGAATCAATGCATTGCACTAGTCAGTGCCGCTACAGGGCGAGAAAAACTGAGGCCTGTTCAGTATTTATGTGACATAAAAAAGGGATAGGTACTATATCCCACAGTAGAAAAATATGCTGGGACTGGACTGTTTTTATGTATTCTTGAGATTTCTGAACAAACAGAAACTATAATTTTAATCCAATGAGTAAAACAGTACTTCAGTAGTATCAAGATTTGAATCATCTTTACCTACATCTGTATTAATGATGGCATTTATTGTGTGTTTCATGCTACATTTCATTTCTGTTCTTCATACGATAACCATGTGAAGTACCTGTTATTATCCTCCAATTTATAAAGATAAAGGATCAAAGAATTTCAGGGACAACCTGCTGGCATTTGAGCAGAATTCTCAGAATTTCCGCTGTGCCTGGATGTTCGCTTCTTAATTTATTGTGCTATCAGTAGACACATCTTCTTGCTTACTTTCTTAAGTCTTTTTTTTTTATCTGCTTCCTTCTTTTCTGACCCTCTTTAGAAGGTCTTTTGTTCTTCTGTAGAATATGTAAGTCTGTTGTTATTGATAAAGCTTTTCCTGACCATGCCCTCCCTGCAAGGCTGATTTTGATGACCTTCTAAAGTGCTCCCACAGAACCCTGCGACAGCATTTATCACTTCACTGCCCTGCTTCTTTGTGTAGTTCATCTATCTGAGCAAGGGTCACATTTTTTGTCCCATGTGAGAACCTCCTGAGATGAAATGACAGTGTTTGGGACCTACCTTTGGAGATGAAGTTCACAGATTTTTTAAAAAAATTGGTCAGTGGGTGGTGAGCACATAATGTGATGTATAGACAATGTAATGTAGAATTGTACACCTGGAAACAATGTAATTGATACAATGTCACCCCAATAAATTTAACAACAACAAAAAATTGGTCAGGTAATTTTAACACAAGTTCAGATGGGAACTGTTCATCAGCCTCTACATTCTTCAAGGGCAAAGGTCATTCGACCATATTTCCAGAATTTAGGATGTCGCTGATTCATAACAGGTACTTACGAAATAATGGTTGGCTGAATGAATTAAGTGAATGAGTGAATTTTAAAATGCTATAACTTACTATGGCTCTTGCAACATAAATATTTTATTTATCTATTTGATTAGTGTATGGTGGATGAATGCACGGATGCAGGGATATCATTAAGTATTCAGGAGCGATTATAATTCTAGCTTTAGATTTGGCTCGTGCTTTCTAATGTGCACAACTAAGCCATACTTGCCTATTAGGCCTAGGCGCAGTGGTTTTTCTACGATGTGTCCTAAGAACTCCAAATTTGAGAAAAAGCAGTTTATTGGGATGAATGAAGTGCAACAATAGTGCAATCAGAAAATGTGAGGTTTCTTTGCAAACCTATCCTGGGATCTGAAAGCCACACTGGTATGTTATATCCTGCTCAAATTTTGTGTCAGAAAGCAAGAGGCATTTTAGAATTTAACAACCTGCAAAGAGATGCTGGCACCAGCACACAGCGGGCGACCGCCTTGGGCAATTTAATAGGAAAAATTGATTGTTACCCTAGGTGGCCATCAGGATATTACTAGATTTCTTAGAGCCCTGAGAACATTAAGTAGAGTTTTCAGGACTGTGATATATTCTTCAGGTCTAATTTCAGTGGCAATCAATGCTCATAGTCTCCCTTTCAAAGCACTGGAAAACATGCTCATATAATTAATGTCACTGAGGTATTGTTTTTCCCTTTGATTTCTGTTTGTTTTTTGCTTCCTAAGCAAGTTAGGCAAGTTATAAGACAGATGTCTGCTATGAAAAGCTATGACATAATTTGAAACAAGAGGCCAGTCTCTAATAATAGTGGGACATTGGGGGACAATGAGTAAATTTGCTTCAATGCAATCAATCCTAGAAGTTTTCTCAGGCACCATATTTCAGCTCGGCATGCAAATTCCAAACCCTCATCCAGCATGCATGGGGAGGCCCACAAGTAGCTCTAAGGCCAGTTTTGTGAAGATTCATAACTTTGTCAGTTGGCTATGTCTCTGTATAGGATCACAAGTGATTTTAGTGCTGACAAGTACAGATTCTTGCTGCGGGCAGGTTGGAATTAAATTCAGCAATTCAGTGCAAATCAATAGCTACTTATTGAGGGCCCACTCTTCAAGGCTGAGCACTTAGAGGGAAAGGAAGTTGAGTAAGATGAGGTTCCTACCCTCAAGGAACTTTCTGTTAGGTAGGAAAAAAGAGTGTAGCTTTTGATAATAAAATAAAATCTTGTTGCAAAGGAACTAATGGTTTACAGTATGGCAATGTCAGGGGACATTGAGTTAGGGTAAGGTAAGTGGTATCCATTCCCTATGGATGATACCCTTATTTTCCATTCAACTGCAATCAGCAACTCATTTGATAAAGGGCAATATTGGACACATACAAGGGAGAAACCAAAAAAAAAAGGAATGTTTTCATTAAAAAATTGTATGTTTATTCTTACGTGTTTAAACTTCAGTCAACTTCAAAGTACTCTCTGTTTGATGCAACACACCTATCAAGATGTTTTCCCACTGCTCAAAACAGTTTTTGAACTCACCAACTTTGATATCCTTTAGTGCTTCTGCCATTTTTTGTTTCATCCCTTCCATATTGGCAAAAGGTTTTCCTTTGAGGACTTTTTCAGATGGGAAACAGACAAAAAAAAGTGGCTGGGGGTGAGATTGGGTGATTAGGGAGGGTGGGGCACGGGGTCATGCTCTTTTAGTAAAAAACTTCTGAACACTCAGCGTGGTGTGGGCAGGTGCATTGTCATGCCTCATGCTGTTTATATAAATCACCCATCATGAAATGGGCAAACACATTGAAAGAGGCTCCAAAAAGCATTCACTGAAGCTGAATGCAGCCTCTCACAATTTCATCTGGTACACTGATGCAGATGGGTTCCTAGAACACTCACCTAGCGGGGAAAGCCTGTACTACAAGGGGCCCGCCCTCCAGAAGGTCATTTCCTTTTTTTGGGTCGCCCCTCCTATATGATATATACTTTATTTGTGTCTGAAATTAAGGTGAAAGTCACTATGTATGCCCATAGACATGAAAACCATATGTTTATCCTAACTGTCTGAATCCAAGATGCTTTGGAGAAATAATTTCACTGAATTACCCCTTATAAATAACTCAGTTGTATTGGTCGTAAGAAATTCAGGGACTGCCTGTACTCATTTGTTTAGCAACTTACGAATCTTAACTTCACCATTAAATGCATTAGCCGACTCTTACGGTCATGCTTAAGGGTGCTGCGGCGCTCGTCTGAATCGGAGTGTGCAAAAAATTTGCAGGTGAAATACAATGTTCTACATTAGGAAACTCACTAACATGGATAAACAGAAATTAACTCTTCACCGTCTATATTTGCAAAGGTTTCTGATTGTCATTTATCGCATCCAGGTGGCCTGTGACTGTTGCCGTTTCCTGCTATGTGGCTCTTTCATTGCATTCTGACCACCATCGCCAGGTTGGGTGCCTGTTGAACTTCGTTTGAACACAAGTACATGGTCTAAAGCCTTGGCACGTGCTGCGTTTGGGGCTGGGTAATTCCTGGTTGTAGGCTGCCGCCCTGTGCATTGTGGGATGCTGAGCTGCACACCTGGCTTCTATTCACACAGCCCCAATCATGACAAAAATATCTCCAGACATTGCCAAACTTCCCCTGAGAGTCAAAATTGCCCCACTGAGAGCCATTCATCTCAGGCGATTTCCCAAATATCCTTCCCCAGTCTCACCCTTGATTGTGAGAGCTGCCATTTTAATGGTTCTGAGCTTTGCTTTTCTGGGCCACCCCTGTGCCCCCAAACTTGCAATGACTTTTTGCCCCAGTATGCTGACCTTTAGGACGCTCACCCTTGTCTTCTTGAAGTTTCACTTTTAGCAAAGTATTGCCTGCACATGATAACGACTAAGAGTACGGGAAGGCCACAGAAAGTAGTCTCCTGCTGTCCTCCTTCCTCTCATGTCTAAGAGGCAAGTTTTAAAACAGCCTCTGGGGAGGCCGACATAGTTCAGCAGGGTGAGCACTGGCCTTGCAATCGGGAGATCTGGGGATGCAATCCCAGCCCCGGACTGTGCAGACACATATGCCGAACTGCAGCACAACTGTAACTGCTCGGATGGTGGCGAAGGTTCTCACTCCCACGTGGGAGGTCCCAGTTTGGTGCCCACCCCACATGGCCCCGTATCCACCTATGGGGAATGAAGTCATGTCACAACGAGTGACGTACAACTATGACGACTGCTCTGGGTCCTCCCCTCTTCTCTCTCTTTCTCTCACCTTCTGTCAAACAATAAAATAAATCTAAAAAACAAAACCAAAAAAAGGCAGTTTCTGCTTTACTTCTAGCAGCTTTCTCTGTAGCTCTAAATAGGGTTGTACTTCTATTTATATGACTTAAGTTCAGGCAATAACTGTTTACTGAGAAATGGGGTTTTATAGCTCAGTTATATAATTGACCATTCTTTCTCCCCTTTTTTCATTCTTTGACGTTCAGGTGATTATTTATAGTCGTATATGGTAACCTTTAAAAAATATATTATTTGTCAATCAACCTAAAGGACCACATTGTTACACCTTCTGAAGCTGGATGGGACCAGACACCCAGTTGATAACCTCCTTCAACCTTTCTATTTAATAAGAAAAGAACTTACCTAATATTACCTTTTCTTCCCCTTTTCCATATCCCACCTTTTGTCAGCTATACTTATATATACATTGCCATTACCATTTACAATGCTGATATTTTCTTTCTGTCTTGCAAACACAGCCAAGTCTTTTTGTGCTTTATTCTTAGGTTGACTTTTAAAGTTGAAAGCCAATAAACCGAATTTACATGATTATTACTATGCAAAAACATTTTTCAATGCCAGGTCAAGTGCAGAGCTATAAGTTTATTTTCTCCTTAGGTCTGATGTCACAATCCTTGCATCACTTGAGGGAGAATGACAGTGTCAGTGTCAGATAAATTATTTCTTCAATTCTTATCAACTGTGAAAACTCATGCCATAGTTTATGTTTCCATTGATTCGTAAATAGCCATATCTTTGTTGTGAGCTTTTTTCAAATATACATACACTAGAGTATTGTTAACTGTAGTCACTGTGCTTGTGTTACATTGTGAGTTTTTATTTGCCTTGTTTCTTGCACTATTCGCCTATTTTCCTTCATTATCCTCACATTTATCATGTCCACGTCTTTCTCCACATGCCCAACCCCATGGCTGGGCCACATTTCACTGTTCAGATCAAACCCACAGTTTCCTGGATCCCGTGTCTTTCTAATTTTTGTCTTATCCTCATTTAGCTAGGGTATAGATTCAAGTAACTTGCAAATAAAAAGGATTTGGAAAGTAAATTTTTCTTGAGTCTTGTGTGATGAAAAAATTCTCTGTCCTACCTTCACTTGGTTAGACAAAGAATTCTAAGTCAAAAATATTTCTGTTCATAATTCTAAAGGTCCATTTAGATTTGGTGTTGCTGAAGGGTATACTTTTTTCCCCCCTTTTTTTGGTGACATACTTTGTTCTCTTATATTTGTTGTCACACAGGCCACAGTACCATACATCTCCAGCATCTCAAACAACCCCAAAATCTCAGCGGCTTGCCACATCTTAGCTGCAGGTAGCTCTAGCTTGACCTCATGTGTCTTTTTAAGGACAGGATCTATACCAGGGCTGTCCAATCTTTTGGCTTTCCTGAGCCACATTGGAAGAAGAAGAATTGTCTTGGGTCACACATAAAATACACTAACGATAGCTGATGAGCCCAAAAAGGAAAATCACAAAAAAATCTCATAATGTTTTAAGAAAGTTTACAAATGTGTTTGAGCCGCATTCAAAGCCGTCTTGGTCCGCATGTAGCCCTCGGGCCATGGGAAGCCCATTAGGGGAGACTCGCCTCTTGACAAGAGAAAGTAACTGGTAGAACGAACTGACACTTAAATCTTCTGTTCATGTTAAGCCTGACACCAATGGAGCCCTCAACGTTTTCTCCAAGCACCTTCCTCATTGGCCTTCCCTCTTCCTACAGGGAGGGGCCCCAAAGAGGGGCCCTGAGAGGTGGACTCTAGAGAGTGACAGTGAATAAGTAGGAACAGTAGTAAAATATACCACACTCTAGAAAGATTTTAAGACTTTCTGTTTATTCTTGGTGTTCTGAAAGATTCAGGATGTTTTTATCCAGATGGTTAAAACATGTTTCATTCATCTATTAGCTGGACACTTGGTGGATCCTTCCACTCCAAAAGGCTTAATACGCTTCTTGTGGGAAATATTTCTCAGTGATCTCTTTAACCACTTCTCCTTCCTGTTCTTTACTCATTCTTTCTGGAAGTTGAGCCACCTGAGTTACTTATTTACATGATTCTTTTATCTTTAAAACAAAACAAAGCAACAACAAAAACAGCGTATTCCATTATTTTGTCTTTGTGCTTTATGACATTTTTCTAAGCATTTGTTCTCAATTGATTTAAAAAAATGAAAGTAACAGATTATTGTTTTGATTGTTTTTTTACTTAAAATATTCTTGTTTGATGACTATAAAACATTCTTGAATCTCTGAGCAGACGAATCAGATTATTTTCGTGTTCTTTTCAGTTTCCTGAATTATCTCTATCCATATCCCTCGGGGTATTATTTCAGCTGTGTATCTTGGTTCTCTCTTTAAATTTCTGAAGCTCTGTGAGGGATTAGGTCTAGTTTGGCTTCAGGAAGTAGTATGTCTGGCGGTTATTGTCCAATCTTTAAACATGCAAAGGCTCCGGATTTGAGACTCCGGGATCCAACATAGAGGACTCACCTTTGCTCACATGCTTAACTCAAGGTCCTTTGTGATTCTTACTATCTATGGCCCGAAGAGTGCCTTACATTTTACTGCTTAAACTCGTGAATATGGATTGACATTCATTCTTAGCAACAGCATAGGAATTTACATGTTTCCCTTTGTAGAACCCATTAAGAAATAAAAATGTATTTGCATTTCAATAAGGTTGTGACTTTCACAAAGCTTATATTTTATACCGCTATGGAAGACTCAGTCGATCGGTTTACTTAGCAAGCATAATAATTAAGCTGGTTTGGTTTTTCTGTGTTCCTTTCCCAGGCCAAGGTGAATGTTAAGATGATTTGAAGAACCTGAGAGCACGAGCCTCCAAGTGTTTTTAAACCTAAAATTAACGGTAATGCATTTTACAACAAGACTCAGTAAACACCTATAAACATAAATATGCGTTTAACTGAAATGAAGGTTTCACAAAAATGCCAGTACTGTATCCAAAGCAATTTTATACTGCCTTGTCTATTTCAGATTTTAAAATTCTGATCAAGGCACTAAACTTGTTTTATGACTCACTAATCATTTCATAGTGTGAAAACAGTGCTATAGAACATGGTCCTTAGAAGTCAATAAAAATATTCTCTGAGTTTTCAAATAAATATCACAAAACTCCTACTCCATAGTTATTGCCTTTTTTGAATGTTGTTTTAAAACTCAGAGCCTTATTGTATATATTTAACATAAAAACTCTTAGCAAGCTTTGTTACCTGGGTATTTTCTCAAAAAAAATCAAACTTAAGAGAAAAACCACAAAACTGAAATGCAGGATGTGACCCAATGATTTCTTCGTATAATAATGGATATATGTGATCGTTGCCCTAATTAGGATAGTGTGTGGTTGTGATTGCCTGTTTTTATGGCATAGAATTTGCAACATGTTTCAAACAGTTTTCTTTGAAAACATTTAAGCATTCTAGCTTAATTTGGGTCCACTTCTGAATTTTGAGGTCCCTCTAAGGATGGCTAAGAAACACATACCACAAGGACTGTTCTGTAGGTACTCCTCTGGCAGGTGACTGTTCCTGCCTAAAGCTCTCCTAAATGTTTTTGTGGAAAATTCTATCACAATTGCACAAAATTAGTTGATCACTCTTTAAGATTAAGATTGGTTAAAATCTGTACCTAGCAGAGAAAGGAATTCTACAAAAACCAGGAGGTATGTACAGTTATGAGTATGTTACATAAGGAAAGGCATTCTAGACTCAGAACCACTTCCTTAGAAAACTAGAGACAATAGCATGAATTCTAAATCAAAATCACATTTCAATGAAATAATCCATGACTGAAAAGTAGCTGTGAGCACACCCATCGTTAACATGAATTGATTATGTGTTAGGAAATGAGGGTTTGTTTTCAGTTGTTATTTGGGGAATTGAGCACCTTTCAACTACCTAAAAAGTTGCATCAAGTGCAGTGTTAAGTGGATAGCCTCATGCTACGGAAACATCTTAAGTGTTGGTTCACTTGTATGACAGGCAGAGTAAAATGCGTACTCCTAGGTTATTTATTTTTTCTTCCACTGAAGGTTGGAAAGAAGGTGGCTTCTTAAGAGTTTTCCAGAACCCTTTCAAAATAAGTGTGGTTGAGGACTCTCTTAAGTAACAGTTACACAAATAGTCACAGATTACAGTGTCATACAACTTCATTAACAAAGCGAAGGAAAAACAGCCACATTTTTATTTTATAATGCAATGTTAGCTTCTTCCCTTGCTGCACCATGCATCTTAATGTCCTCGCTGTCTACTCTGACTTGGGGCTCCATGGCTCTGTCATTACTTGGCAATTCCTTTCTCTAATTTCTTCTGACACGCGGTGCTTAAATCCACAAGCAATGTGAGGTGAGGCAAAGAGAATTCCTGCAGACTGACTTGCTATATGCAGAACATTCATTTGCATTATTCATTACTTAAGAGCACTGATTTGCATCTCATTCTGGTTGTCTCCTTTAGGTGAAAAAATACTGAAGAACTCTCCATATCCCCCTAATTTTTTATATTAATAAGAATTATTAGGAGGATTAGGCTTCATTGCTGTCTTAAATTTTGTCCTGCACTATTAGCCATTTCTCTTTTCAAAAAATGCCCTAGACACCCCAAAATCTCCAAATCACTGTGCTTTTTCCCCTTGTGTGTTTAAAATATTTAAAACTTTAACGTTTGGTGAAAGATCTGAATACATAAATATACTTTTTTGAAATGCAAAGTGAGACTTTATTTATGATCCATATGTAACATTAGGAATGGGAAGGAGGAATACATATAGGCATGTAAGTTCCGCATGTAAGTCTCCTTAAATCTCATTTTAAAGAGATTTCCTAACAACAGGAACTCGCCCCGGATCAGAAGATACTGCCGGTAGTAAGTTCTTTCCTCTTGATGGTCAGATCATCCAAGTGATGAAATTTTGCTTTGCATTTTCTATTCAGAAACAAAATTAAGATTATTCTTTCTAGTAAGCTTTAGCCCCATGATCATAAAGAAGAAAGTTATTGATATCCTGCTATGGGTAGAGCTCTGGGTTGGCCTCTAGAGTTCCTGGGATAGGAAAAATAATAAAACATCCTTATTTCCTCAGTTTATAGTCTCAATTCCCAAGGTCATAGTAAACTCTCAAGCACGTGCCGTTTCCTTGGCATGGGCGCTGGAGGTTTAATGTGGGTCCTCCAGGAATTCTCTGGATTCTGAGGTGTCAGTGCACAGGGGACTCTGACGCACATGCGCAGATTCATTTGGAGCCACCGGTGCATTGACGAAGGATACACAGGACATTGTGTGACGGCAGCCTTCCTTGTCCTTCTCAGGAGGAAGGTCGCGGAGGAGTCAGACTCACTCTTCCACCTGATGATTTGTTGCTTGACTGTGGCATCCTATTGAAGGTTATAGCAAATCTAGTGCCATGGATCAATCACAACATCCAAAACTTGAAATGGGATTCCTATGGCATTGTAACCAGCTATGTGGTGTCTGGCATGGCTTGTTTTGAATAGTGCTTCTGGACAAATACACCTGGTTTCATCAGCACAGGTAGCAGACAGTTGAATCGATTCTTTTCCTCTACCTTTTCTCGCCTCTCAAAGTCTTTAATTGATGGGCTAGAGAGGTCATCACAAATATTTATTACCCTTGTTCGTGGGGTACCACTTTGCCCAAGCACTGTTTATTCTTGGCTGGTTCCTGTGATTAATGCTGGGACGCAAGGCAATTGCTTCTAGTGCCTGGCGTGCTGCGCTGTAAGGGCTTTTGGCACCCCCATAAGGAACACTACTTCTATCGCCCATTAGCATCGGCCTGGAACTGAAACCCTGGTCAAGATTTTTGGCCAGTGACTAGTTAGGTCAACGTCAAATTGTGGGTTTCTTGCAAGTGGGATTGTTGAAAGATACTTTTCCATTTTCCACATTCAAATATTTTCAAATAATAAAGTGCCTTTTCACATATTTAATAAGGCCAAATGGTGACCTTTCGAAGTAACAAATATGAATATTAAAAAGGTGGGGCAGCTTATGCTTAGCTATATTCGATTTGGATGATCATGCCATTTGGAGGACATTGATCTTTTGTTTTTGTCAATGTGCTAATGGGCTTGAGGTGCCACACTTCCTAAAAATGTCCTTGGTGAGCTTTTTCCACCATAGAAGCCTTATGGGGGTGTCAGAATCCTGAATGCATTAAAGAGATTGCATTTGAATGTCTCCTATACATTTCAAAACTAACCTGGAGGAAGATGACCATGATTTCCCATCCTGCCCACCTCCTCTCCCCTCCCGGCAAAACGATCCCTGATCATCTCAGCAAGTGATATCACCATTCTCTCACTTGCCACTTGCCCTAATCAAAACCCTAGTCGTGGTCCTTGGGCCTCCCTTTCTCACATCCTTGTTATCTGATTACTATTGCTACTAACAAACCACCTCAAAACTAGATGACACCAAGTAAAGACGGGTGTGTGGATGAAAGATGCTGTCATAGCCACCTTTGGTAAATACTCTCAGCTACCACCCACCTTCTGTCCACGACTGTGCACACCCTTTCAATGTACACAGTACACCCGATCCCTCCCTCACAATTCCCAGTCTCGTTGTATTACTACCTGAAGTCCAGGGTGTCTGTATCCAAGCCAGGTTTCAGAGCCAATGAGGCTCTTTGGATACAGTTCTTCTAGCATGGTTCCTCTCAATCTCTGCAGAGCTGGGAAGAAAAGGTTCCAATTGTCCTTTGCCCATATACCCAACATGCACTGGGGCCTGGCATCAGATAATCACTATATGCGTGCCTGTTAGATGGGAAACTAGAGGCACCCAGCAGTTGCTGTCAAGGACAAGTCTGAAAATCAATTGGGCACATCCTGCCAGTCCCTTAATAGGGCCTCAGATCTACTCCCTAGCAGTTGTCCCCTGCTGTGGGGTCTACCAGCCCCCATGATTGGTTTCACTCCCAGTTCTTCTGCCTTTCCCTAAGAAACTGCTCACATTTGCAGCTGAGTAGATGTCGCCCCCTGCTTTCTTCCCAAAGTAGTTTGGGGATCCAAAGACCCCCGCCCCCTTTATTTTGTGGACTACTGACTCTTCAGTGTAGGCTGATTCCATTTCTTTAAAATTCTTGGGCTTCCTGTGTATCAGTTTTTAAGTCCTCTACATTAGACAGAAGACACATGCAGAAGTCTCTTGAATGCACTCTGTTTTCTATCATAGACTCCTGAGAATCTGCTAGCGTATTGTTTAAAAAGACAAGCCCTTAAATCCAGAAGGCTTGATATGTATTTCAAAGGCATATGAGGCACCATCTTACATTGTCCTGAAGTTTTAATGAAAGATTTTAGGCTCACATTCTTATCTTCATGGTAACATTGAGGTGTTTTCCTAGCTGACCTGAATTTGGTCTTTGCACTGAGACCCGTCCTCACCTCAAGAACCCTCCGCAGGGAGACGCTGAATGAGCAACTTTCTTTTCAAATCCAGCGAGGCCTTCTCTATTTCCTTGAAGGCTTGCTTAAAACCTGACCCATTCATTTTTTCCTTATATCCCTCTTACCTGCATGTTAGACATGGCTGGGAGTATCAGATTGGCACTTCTCAGCATTCTGCCTGAGACACATCCTTAGCCAAACCCACCGCTTTATTAGGTATGTTTTTCATTTTCCATGTCCACACAGCCAGTGGGGTAGACAGGGTCCAAGAAGGATGACTAGTGTCTGCTCCACCGTTTTGGGGGTCTTAGCTGGGAGAACTCAATCACTGGGCTCAATTCAAAAGCTGGAGCCAGAATCATCATGTGGGTGACGCTTGATGCCAGCTGTCAGTAGGGACCTCAGCTGGGGCTTTTCACTGAAGCGCCATCCTGTGGCTTCTCTATGTGGCCTGGGCTTTCCCACTGAAGGCTAGATTCAGAGTAGTTGAGCTTCCTCCACGGATGCTCGGAGTTTCAAAAGTGGGTGTATGTGTATTCGTTTACTAGGGCTCCTGTAACAAAAGGTCACAAACTGGGGGCTTCAAAGAGCAGTGTACTCTCAGTTTCGGAGGCTCGACGTCTGGCATCAAGCAGTTGGCAATGCTGTGCTCCTGAGGGCTCTGGGACAGAACCCCCTCGCCTCTCCCTACGTGTAGCTTCTGCTGGTTGCCACAAATCATTGGCATTTCTTGGCTTCCAGCCACATCGCTCGATCCTTTCCTCCCTTTTCAAATGGTCTTCTTTCCTATGTGTGTATCTGTGTCCTTTTTTTTTTTTTTAAAGAACACCAACCATATCAGAATAAGGGTCAACTCTAATCCATTATGTCCTCATCTTCACTAATTATTAATACATTGGCAGAGACCCTATTTCTTAAAAAAGAAAAAGGTAACTTTCTGAATTTTCGTGAGCACTGTTGGAAATGGCACTATCTCTATAACTTAGCTTTGGAAGTGACATGGTCTCATTTGCTTTCTACACTAATTGGCTGAAGCAATTACAGTGACACCCAGATTTAAGGGGAGGAGAGGTAGACACTACGTACTGATGGTGATTGTCAGGGTCACATTGTAGAAGAATATGGGCTAGGAGGTGCTCTTGGGTTCATCTTTGAAAACTGCTACCACACCCTTATCTTGTCCATAACCAAATTCTATTGATCTGTTGCATCAACTTCTAAAACGTATCCCAAATCTCTTCATTTACCTCCTTTACCACCCTCCCATGCAAAGAATCATGATCTCTCCCTTGAATGATTGCATTGGACTCTTATCTGATCTTGGTGCACCTCCTTTTGCTTTTCTCTCACCCATTCACCACCAAGCAGCAAGAGGAAAGATGTTAAAACTATAAACTGATGCATGCCACTCAGTTTCATTCTCATGGGAGGTTTCCAATGGCATGTACAATAAAATCCACATGCCTCCCCATGGCCAAAGAGGCCCCACGCAATCTCGCCCTCGCTCGCCTTTCCAACCGCCTTGAGGAAAAGCTACACCCTCTTCTTCCTTCATTTCAAGTGTCCGGCCGTCCAGGTCTTCTGATAGTTCTGGAGTTGACCCAGCCAACCCTGCACTCATGCTTGCTTCTGCCTGGAAACCCCTTTGTTTGGTTCTTTCTTTCTTTCTATCTTTTTTATTTATTTATTTTTTTTAAGATTTCTTTTATTGTTTTTGAAGGAGACAGAGAGAGACAGAGAGAAGGGAGAGGGCCCAGAGCAGTCTCCATAGTTGTACGTCATCATTTTTTGACATGGTTTTGTTCCACACAGGTGGACGGGGGCTGCGCAGGGTGGGAACTGGGCTGGGGGCCTCCCGCATGGGAAGCACACCCCTGCAAGCTGGGGTACGGAATCCCCGCCCCCTGCATGGGAAGCACACCCCAGTTCAGCATATGGGTCCACACAGGCCTCGATCCTTGGACCTCGGGCCTGTAAAGCAAGTGCTCAACCTGCTGCGCTATCCCAGCATCCCCGACTTCAGTAAGTATTTGATGGATAAGCGCAGTGGTGTGGTGGTTACTGTGTATCCACCTGTTTGGGTGAGGGAGGGCAGCCAATTTGTAGCTCTTTTGAAGAGTCGTTCATACTACCACATAGAGCTGATTTTAAGCTGCCCAGTTTTTCAAGTGACTCATAACATTCCTGAAAGTTAAGCTAAATTTAACATAGTAATGAATAAATAAATGAGTGTTGCCAAGAACAGAGTACTCACCCATAGAAACTGGTTCTCAAGGGGGCAGATGTTCTCCCCATAGCCCTGTGGCTTTAGCCACACACATTGGTGAGGGTTCAGAGCACAGCTGTTAGGAAAGAGTTAACACTGTGTCTGAAATATTACATATCTTTACCATAATATAGTGAGAAACTCTGAGACCAGATACTGTCGTTTCTGCATTTTTTTTCACTGCCTCAGGTGTTGGCGAGGACACGTATGATTCAGAAACAAGGGCAGGATGACTTTGTTTTATCCTTTATAGGAGGAAAATGTGTTGGGGATTGGAGCAGGAAAGAATGAGAAGAACAGAGAAAAATGGGAAAAACATTAATATTTCACATTAGAGGTAAAAATGCACACTTACAGCTTTGGCTAGGGAGAGGAACTTCCTTGAGAATCTGCTAGATTTTTATGCTGAATGATCATACATGGGTCCAAAATGTACCTCTGTGTGTAATAAAGAACGACATTGGCGTGATTTTTTAAATCACTATATGCCACATGCCCTCTGGCATTGATGATAATATCTTTTTAACAGTTTTTAATTACCAACATGTCAATTGAAGTTTTTGTTTGTTTGTTTGTTTGTTGTGTTGTGTTTTGTTTTGTTTTTTGATCAGTCGTCCCGCACTGATGTGATTCTGACCATAGATCTGAATAAATTTGTAACATTTGGGGGGATTTATTTACTACCTCCGGGGTGAAAGTCTTGACATCATGTTGGCTGGTTGTAGTTCTGAGGGGCTCTAAAACAAGGGGTGATGCTTAGCTGTGTGGTCCAGTCATGGCCAAGGTGTAGTGTGTCTCTTATTTAATGGACAGGTCTATCTATACGTTGGCCCCATGTGCTGCGATCTCTTCACACTCTGCATAAGAAATACCTCCTATTATGCACATCCACTCTGGGATTTTGAATGAATAAATTCTAAAATGTTCTCCTTGCCAGCTTTAGGTCCCCATGTTTTAAAACTGCATGTGTAATGAATTTTGCTTTAAAATTTTGAATTAATATCCAGACAAATGCCTCACTCTTTATTAATTGCCAGGTGTAAGTCTAAAGCAAACAGCGACTACTTTTTCTGAAATCACATGAATGATCCTGGAACATGATTATCTTGGTAGGAGACAAAAACATTATATTTATGTCTCGTGGTAATCTATCCATTGGTTAATGGACCCTGAACCCTCTAGACAGTTCACAAAGCCACAGAACAGAGCAGATTTTTGCATTAGAATTCCTGACTTAGCTGAAAAGTGTGGAAAATCAGATGCAGTGCAAGAGTTTCCTATTGATTCCAAATGTGAGGATCAAGAGTAAGTTATTCCATCTAAGGCAGCATTCATTTACATTTAAAATGGTCCTTCCTGGTAATCTCATTTTGGTTAGTGACATACAAGTCAATGACTTTTTAGAGTGTTAATTCTATGCCATCTGAGGAGCTTCCTAGGGCAAAATAGGCATTGATATCTAGTCATCTTGGGTGGGTGAGTGAGGGGTCTCTAAAATTTGGGTGAATTCAGAAATGCGTGTGAAGTTGGAAAAAAATTGTAAGTAACTCTTAGGATTTAATTTTTTTTAAGAAAATAAATGATGAGTAGTCTCTAAAGATTAAAAAGGAGAGCCACAATTCACAGCACTGTCAAAATTACTCTTTGCTGCTCAAATACTCATTGTTTCTTCTGCCACGTGAGCGTAGCACTGTAGTAGTATAAGGAGAGGTTTGTAACATGTTTCAATATCTACATTCTTAAAAAGGACCTCATAGGTATGTAATTCATCAGTTGTCTAACATCTTCTCTGCTATGAGAATCCCCTACATATCACCCTGGACAGATAGACAGTTCTAGTTTAAACAGTGGAGCTAACACTCGCCGGTACAAGTGAATCAAAACTTAAAAAGCAAAGTGCCTTCCTTGAGCAGCTAGTTGTACACCATGTTCGTAGCAATAGTTAAAAGGTGGAAACACCTGAGATGTCCAACAGCATACAGATAGTTAAACCAAATGTGGAATATTATAGAGGAATAGAGGAATATTATTTAGACTTAAAAGTAGATGAAATTCTGATACATGATGCAGCATGGATACATCATGAAGATATTATGCTAAATAAAATAAGCCAGACACAAAAGGATACATATTGTATCATTCCTCTTATGTGATATGAGTTATCTAGAAGAGTCAAATTCAGAGACACAAAGTAGAATTGTGGTTGCCAAGGACGGGGTGA